>JARWCS010000007.1:763169-775042 GCA_034783895.1 Geukensia demissa | reverse complement strand
AGTAATTCATGATAAGTTCTTTCAATTTAGATAGAGCACTAGTCAAAAGGACAGAAAGTTTAGTGGTAGTACACTTAGTGGACGCTGAGATAAAACGGAACTTGAAAGGTTTTTTATGTAGATTAGGTAACCAATACATGGTAAAATCTTCAGCAGGGGCCTTAAGCTTATCTGTGGAAGTGATGTGTCTGCCTACTATTTGATTCTCTGTTGAGTGCATGGCTTGGAAGGTAGAAAAATTCAAAATTTCCTTCTAAAGTACCTCCGTGTAATATTTACGACACACCACGGCCACATTATTGGCGGCTTTATCATCCGATACAAAAACGAACTGAGTTCCGAGATTTTGAAGTTGAGCTAGAAATTGTAGAGACTTTATTTGTATTTTCCACATTGTTTTCGAGGTGTGCAATCTATTTATTGAGAAAAGCATCTAGATATTTTTTATGTTACTCCTCAATTGAAGTCATCACTCAATAAATTTTACGGTCGACACCACAATCTTGTAGACCGACATGGAATATCCGTCAGTTCACAAATTAAGACGGTTCTGCCGAGTAAATCAAAAACCGGCTGTTCACTTTCTTCGCCTGGAGGTTGCAATGCCATAAAACCTTCCTCTTGATCCTTGACCGGATTAAAAATGGACAATGCGGCGGATTTTTTTTAAGAGCCAGGAACTGTTTACCCTACCGGACCACCTGAGTACACCCCGTTTTTTTGGTGGGGTCTGCATTATTCATAGTTGTGTGTTTTATATTTATTAATGTCATGTTCCGTCTTGTTCATGTTCTGTCTGTCGATTTTCCCCCTTTGTCTTGCCCTTCGGTTTTCTTTCGCTTCCTCTTCCAAAAACAGCTCGGATACTTTCAGAATATTATTATCAGGGTACAAATGACTTCAAATTGGCCAATCCCCCACGACCTGCTGTGAATGTGGATGATAAGAGACCAGTGAGCACTTCTTATTACACTGCCCAATTTACGATCAGGAAACACAAACTTCACCTTCTCGGCCTAGAACAACTTGACCAACATGCTGGTAAATGCAACATCTTAATTGTTCAAAAGTTAATGATGATCACTTTTTTTCAAATGCCTGCATGTTTATCAATGACTGCTCAGTATATTTTTTAATATAAATTTGCGGTCAAGGTGTTTCAGCATGCAAATAATGTACATTATTAATATTTGAAGTTTAAAAGGGTGTCGGATAATTTATAAAGAACACAAGGCGATTCCAGTCAGGCCCTCTCACAAGATCCTGAACTTTAGCAACGAAAACCAAGTACAAGAGAGACTAAGTGACACAAAAATAAAATAACAATTTGACTGTCGAAACCTATCCCATTTTAGACTTTAAAGTACCGACCCATAATTATATATTTTATACTTTGCAAAAACTTAAGAACTTTTCATCAACAGAATGATATTGACTGAGAAACTTTCTAATTTCTTTTCTAATTTTTTTACAGATTTTTTTATTACCCTCCAAAAACGCCCTGTTTCCATCCCGAGGAAGAATGGGTCCCAATTCAGTGTTTGATGTTTTGCAAATTTAAATTTTACTTTTTACAAGTTTTACAGTTGTCAATAACTAACATAAATATATGTCAGAGGCGCAGAAAAACATTACAGCGTTAGCCAATCAAATGACACGACACAAAACTTCTTGACAGGTGATTTGTTAATGAATTGGAGAAGACCTGGAAACTAGGTCACACAACTCCCAGAAATAACAGTCACTCGTTACTTCTCACAAAGTTTCTGTCAGTGGAAGTAATTCAACTCTTGATATATTATAATTCGTTCGGAGTCCTTTGTGGAAATTAAACTCCCGTTAAACTTGTTCCAAAGTGGAAAAAGTGCCCCAGGTAAGAAAGATTTTGTATGATTTGGTAATTTACAGAATTAGGTCTAGACTAATTGATGTGTGTTCACCTGTCAATTTTCCTTATATTTTTCAGGGAGATGGAGTTCCAAACGGCTTCTTTTGATTATATTTTAGACGACATTGAATTTTTCCACAGAGAAACAGCCAAGCAGAAGAAAAGACCACCAAGGATCCCAAAAGTAAATATTTTTGTGAATTAAATTTTAAAAATTCAGTTTTAATATTCTAATAACTCAAATTATTGATGATTAGCACATTGGCTTTACTGAAATCTTCCTCTTTTACAAGCGGTCTTATGCATTACATTTTCACAATGTTGTTGACCGTTGCTTGTAAGAGTTGAAGACCAACCTGTAGGCTTGTTGGGAGAATACTATATATGACTCTGTTTCTTTATATTGCAGTGTATATAAATTTGTACTCATGACCTTTGTGCATACCGGTAATTGTAGCTCTTTATGTTCCAGGTGCTATTTTTTTGTATCACAGGTAAAAAGCAAAAAAATATCACAAGGAGAACAAAGAGCCACAGTTCCACAGCTAACTCTGACGGTGACGAATGACCATATTTTAATTCACACAATTTAATTCAGTAGTTTATTGATTTAAGATCCAAAACAAGGATTATCATCAACATACATAACAGGAATTATCAAAATCATATACAAATTTATCCACCACTGGTATGGTTCCTAGTATTTACTCTACGTGTATATATCATGCATGTACACACATTACAGTCCAATACCTTAAGATAAATGCATTTTACCCATCCCTGGTAAGTAAAACATCTGAGAAATATATATTAGAAAGTATGTCCCTACCACAATCAAGTTAATCAACACCTTGATCTATGTACAAAAAATATATTGGGAGTACAAAGCCCCACCCCCCAAATCAACACCTAGATCTGTCTCCAAGGAATAACTTATGACAATGGGGTATTTCACTGTTTACTGTTTTATCAAGCATCAACATTTTGTCATTAAATAAAATGAATTTTTTTATTTATACATTTGAGTTAAATTGTGTTAGACTTGATAAGTTGGTGTATTTCTCTATTTTCACATTTAATTTGTTGAATAAAAATAAAAAAATAGGTCATTTGGTATTACCTGTAATTGAATTTGAAGTGTGAAGTGACATTGATTGACATTTTATTTATTGAGAACTTTGTTGTATATTTACACAGCAGGTAAAACACAAAGGTAAACCATGATTTCTAGTTTATTCTGAAACCACAAAACCCAAAGATAACAAAGGTCTGCCATTGTGTTGGTAAACTTTATAGCAAGGTCAAAAGTCCTAGGGCAATAAATCACACTTTATTGTATACTTCACAAGTTATTGTTTTATTAAGAAATATAAAATACATCATGGTATTAAAAATACACTCGTTGTTTTCCTGTATGTGAGTTTGTTCCTTAGACTAAAGCCTGTCAAGTTTAATGTTAGAAGTAGGATGGTCTTTCGGCATTGCATTGTGCACCATCAAATGGAACAACCAAAAATCAGGTTATATTCCAAAGAAAATTTGAAGTTTAACATCCTTATATCAAATGCAAGTACTTTTAAAGAAATTAATGCATAATCTTTAAAGAAAAATAATGCATAATCTATAAATGTGGTTAACTGAAGTAAATTTAAGATTTGAATACTACACATACCCTCAAGTTGTTCGTTAAGAATATTAATAGATCTTATAGTAAAACAGTGTAGGTGTTTTCCCATTTCCTTTGTGGTTTGTAATTGTACTAATTGCTTGTCAGAAATATATTATGATTTTAATTAATGATTTAGCCATAAGTTACAAATTTTTTACCAAAAATAGACCAGAAATTTATTTTATTAAGATACACAGGATACAAAGACCTTGCAGCAGATGTTAATACTTCTTATGTCTCCTTAGCCATTCCACCACAAAGTTGAAACAGAAATGACTACAAAGTTTTGTCACCTGATTATTATAGTTTAAAATTTCATTCCTGACCAAAGCCACCATGATTGTCTGATCATAAAGAAATTATTAGATTGTGATCTGCACTTCCAGTAAATTTCAAAACCTGTCAATTTTCATTTGATTATTAATTTACAGATGTGTATATGGGTTGACACCTGTACGTGATGTGACCATTAATTATAACACCATACACACATCAGTCGATCTTATGATGTCGCCATCAAAGTACATAACATAAAATTATAGATCTTATCATGTTCATCAATGGTTATCAGAAAACCCACCCTTTCCTGACATACATGTATTTCTTTTTCTTTTGCCAACTTAAGAAAAATACTGTTGAACTTTAACAAGAAAATTGACGATGATAGAAGAAGTTTTAATTTTATTATGCTTTATGTCAACTGGTTTGGTATATCCTGTGCTTAAATGGTTTAACTTGTAAATTTATCATCAGATCCCAAAATTTTTTTGATATTTTGTAATTTTCTTGAAGGTTTTGAAATCAATATGTTTCATACATAAAGAGGTTTGCTCCACATAAAATGTTTACTTTGAAAAGGCAGAATAAATGTTTTTAAAGTAAATAAAGTCGATTGATTTTTGTATCTTAAAGACTGAGCAAAATCAATCTGTGGTTAGAAATAGCAATCTAATGGAAAACAGCAATTAATATAATAACTACGTAATTATACAACAATTAACCTTACACAGATCAATAAAAGTCACCTTCATCTTACAGATATTACCTGATTCTCAAATATCTTTGGAACCTAATGGATAGTTTTTAAATTTGATGTCAGATTTAGTATGTTGTTGTCATAGTTTATTAGAACAGATTAAATATTGACAATTTTTGTTACTCTCAAATTATCTGAAAGTTGCTGTGTAGGACATTATAATAACCAGCCCCCCCCCATCATTGCAGGTTTTTGTCTGTTGATATTCCCTGCTTTTTACTTTGTCATTTATTTGAATTATCTCCCCTTTTGTAGGTGACTAGTAATACTTAGGTGATTGATAAGCATTTTAGATTTTGTTGACAGTACAGTCATTAATATGAATTATCTCCCTTTTGTAGGTGACTTGATAATTTCCAGCTGACTTCTACTATATATATATCTGTGTTAGGTGTTGTCGACAGTACATCTCTTTTTGTATGAATTACCTCCCCTTTTGTAGATTACTTTTCTAGTTGACAAACTATAAAAGATCATTAATCTTTGTTGATAAGTTGTCTTTATTACTTAGTTTAACATAAGACCCAATTGAAAATTCTCTTGGAAGATCTTTTGTCTGAAATTACCTTCCAAATTGAAACCAAATTTAGATGGAAGGATGCTTTGATGGCACCCTTAACTGTCAATTATGTTCTCGCGTGCATTTTCCATCTGTTTATACTTACAACATGACATTATTTTACCAGAATAACAATACAAGCTCTAAAGATTGACTGGCTATATGAATGATCTCCCCTTTTGTAGGTGACTTATAATCCCCAGCTGACTATCATAGAAGATCGTTTCAGACTTTGTCGTCAGGATAGTCTTGATGATGGTTATAGCCAGGGATCGTCTCGACAGGACAGCATGGAGGAAGTGTACCGAGGAAAACTGTGTCGTCA
Organism: Geukensia demissa; assembly: GCA_034783895.1. Taxonomy (NCBI): domain Eukaryota; kingdom Metazoa; phylum Mollusca; class Bivalvia; order Mytilida; family Mytilidae; genus Geukensia; species Geukensia demissa. The sequence goes on along the minus strand of JARWCS010000007.1, from coordinate 769,565 downwards.
GGACAGTGTTGATGATCATCAGGTGCCATCACTTGGTAGTGTGGACAGCATGTCCTCCCGAAGCAGTGTAGACAGAGTTCCTTCTCTTGATAAAGTACCATCAATTTGCTCTGACATTTCAGATGATGGTAAGTAACATCCTTTGTTGTTAGATTACCTCCCTTTGGATTACCCCAGTCTATAATATCTGGTAGTATTCCAATAGATACCTGTGGTTTAAAATGCTCAAACCATTTCTGATAAAAAGCTCTGGAATATTTTAATATTAATTAAATACAATTGATTCAAGCATTTTATATCATAGTTTTTGATTTGGTGAGTTTCTCATTTTTAGTTCACCCAAAGCTGAGATATTGCTATTAGATGATATCTGTTGGTCCAACTTACCACAATTACAAATTTCAAACTTCTTGATCAGTTGGCCTAAAATTTTGGTAGAATGGTGTATTGGAGGTCATTTACTAAAAATTCATGCATTCAATTAGAAAAGTAGAGTCTATGGTTTGTAGTTTGAGCATTGTGAATTGGACTTTGTCTAGAATTATGTTGATTCCCAAGGCCTGAAGGGTTCAGATAAAACAAGACACATTCATGTGTCCACTCTTTATTTGCTCGTTTCTCTTGTTTCTGTATATAATTTGAGCTGTATTTGATAACAAAAAAACAACAGTTGTTATACAGTTTTTCAGTATATAGCAATAAATTTGTTGTTTTTAATTAGTTATGTAAACATTAGTAGTTTTACACTCTATGAATTTAGACACTATGTTAAGTATGTGGTGACAGGTTGATATTTTTTGGTTTACCAATATGGGGTGATGTTCATCAAAGTATACCTTATACTAAGACAATCAAACATGTCAATGTTTAATTAATACATAAAATCCATCACGAATCTTGTTTATGTGGGCACAAATGAGGCAAAAATTAGGGAATCAAATATATTTCATTATTTTATTATCCATGTCATATAACATGTATAGGTTTATTAATTGATAGTGTATAACACACTTTTTTTTATTAGATCTAATTGCAATGCTGTAATATAATGTTAAAGTCCATATAATGGTAAAATGTGTGGCATGAATTATAAAGTTTTGACTACGTTTGCACAATGTTGCTAATTTATTAGATATGAAAAAATTATACCTAACCTATAACTTAATGTTAAAAGAAGAACGTTCTACACGTATTACTTCTTACAATGTTACATTCCGATGTTATATTGTCACCAGTCCATTTCAGCGCACTGTTGTAGAAATAATGTAATAATATAATTTCCTTATTTCTAAATACATGTACTGTAAAAGTAGAGTTTGGAAGATGTTCATATTTTTTTTAATTTATTTTTGTTTTAAAGAACATTACATTGTTTATAAAGTTCAGGTTTTCCTTAATGATACCTAGTGTACCTTTGAATGTCTGTTGAATATAAATGTACAAACTGTATTTACATTTTACATGACAAAAATTTGGGCTAGAAGGTGGAAAACTAAGACCATGATTCTTGTAGTAGACCTACACACCTAGTTGGTTTAATGAAAAATTAATAAGTACAAGATAAAAACTCATGTAAACAGATAAAATTAATTTATCACATTAAAATTTATATTTTGCACAATCAACACAATTCAAGTCATATGCAGCAGCAAACATTTTTGTCTTTAACCAGGAGTTGTCTCTCTTTGAATTATAAATGGGCCAGTTCTTCACAGTGGGTTTTTCAATCCCTTGTCTCGGCAAAGGATTTAACCATATATTTTCTCTTTTTTTCAGCAAAGTTTCTAAAAACTACAGAAACAAATAATTTCACTTTGCCTTCTGATCTAACATTATGGTTACGTCAGTGTAATGCATTCTACTCGGGCAATTTTTAAATTTTAATCCAAACAATAAACAATTATACTGATGATTCATTGTTTCTCTATATTTACTTCCCTCTGTGGTTTTCCTGGTAATTATAACTGGTGTTAATGAATTAAAACAAAAAGCTTAATTCCCGTCTGCTAGTCTGTAAGCTTTTCTTTGTGTGTCTTGGATTACTCATATCCTTTTAAAAACTTTATAAAATTAAAGATTTTTGTTTTCTGAAATTAACCACTGACTTTTTATACTTCAATGTCAGTGGCTAGAGAAAATTGTTTTGACATTGTCCCTACAAATTATCTTCATTCATAAAAAGATGTAGAAAAGATAACAGTTAAATAGCTCAAATTGATAGAGAACAGGTACCTAGCAACTTACAGGGGCTCACCACAGGATTAAAGTTTTGATAACTATCACCTGCGTAATAAATGACTTAATGTTATAATTATTAACAAGAAGACAGGAAAAGACATTAATTCAGTGTTAATTATCACACCTCCCTGTCTTAATATTGTTACACTATATCATAAGAGAACATTAGTGTTTATATATGAGTTTGTAGATGTCTTAAAGTTTATTCAACCATCAGACATAATATTTCATAATTCATAAACCTGATATTTATTTATAGATAGCAACACATCAATAACACGGTGTTTGTATGTCAGCTTATTTTTTCATACCGAATTTTATTTTGATCTAAATGTCTGAAGATTATGTGATCATTGAGTTCAATTTCACAGAAGAGTAGAACTGCATGTATTCCACAGTTATCTGGTGAAACACACAGGTATAAAATTTGCAGTACTCTTGTGGCCTTCATTAATTACAAACATCAAAAGTTTTCAAATTAAAAATACAAGTTTACCAATGTTACATAAATATGGAACCTCTCATCAGTAGCATTAGAACCGAAGTAAAGAAAATCAAAACATAGAAGAACTCCAATCCAAACAAATCAAAACAGGGACGTATATAACTGTTATATACCTCCCTAACCACATTTATCTGCAAACACCTTTGCAATACTCGCAACCAGTCTAGACAAGTCTAGACTCACCATTTTTCTCTTGGACTCATTAGAATTTTTAGATTGATACATTTTATTATGATTGGACTTACCCAATTAAAAAGCATAAGTAGGGTGAGTTGTTTCATGTCTCCCCTTTTAAGGTTCATCGTGTGACTACTTCTTGTTTGTTGGGAAGGGGGCATCTATGTCCCATGGATACATTGTCTCTATGATACAGCTCCAGCTGTGACATGAACAGCACTACATTTATCACTACAATGCAATACATAATACATAAATGATTCTGTCTTTTAACACTGACAAGTTGCTATCAAAAAATCAATGATTCAGTGCTTAAACACTACAATACATACAAGATTTAGTGCATTAAATGTGTGGCCATGGAACACTACATTTTAAATGTTTGGTAGTGAAACACTACACTATACTAAACACCAACACTACTACTATAATGTTTGACATGGAACACTTCATATTACATTAAATGTTTGGCATTGGAGCACTACACTCTGCATTAAATGTTTGGCAGTGGAACACTAGACTTTACATTAATTGTTTGACAGTGGAAGACTACATTTTACATTAAATGTTTAGCAATGGAACATTACACTTCAAATTAAATGTCTGGCAGTGGAACACTTCACTTTACATTAAATGTTTTGCAGTGGAACACTAAAATTTACATTAAATGTTTGGCAGTGGAACACTTCACATTACCATAAATGGCAGTGGCAGTGGAACACTATTTTACATTAAATGTTTGGCAGTGGAACACTTCACTTTGCATTAAATATTTGGCAGTGGAACACTAGACTTAACATTAAATGTTTGGCAGTTGAACACTTCACATTAAATCAAATGTTTCACAGTGGAACACTAGACTTTACATTAAATGTTTGGCACTGGAACACTAGACTTTACATTAAATGTTTAGCAGTGGAACACTACACTATACATTCAATGTTTGGCAGTTGAACACTTCACATTAAATCAAATGTTTGGCAGTGGAACACTTTAATTTACATTAAATGTTCGGCAATGGAACACTACACTTTACATTAAATGTTTGGTAGTGGAACATTACATTTGACAATAAATGTTGGCAGTGGAACGCTATTTTACATTAAATGTTGGGCAGTTGAACACTTCACTTTTCATTTAATGTTTGGCAGTTGAAAGAAGATCCCAAGAATTTGGAAGTATGAAAATTTTTTTTCCTTTGCAATATTCTTGTAACATTTAGATTTAATGGGATTACACTCTACGTAAATTTTACAATCTATCTGCTGTAACTAGGCTGATCTCAAAGAAAAGGCCACCATATTGCAATGGTGAATTTAATGTCAAATATACCTGGCTTTTCTATGGGTTGTAAGGGAAATACAATTTGCAACAGTAAAATCTATGATTTGTGCACTCAAAGCTTGAGATACAATATAGTTATATCCTCCTTCAAGATTTGCTGTTACTATGCAGACAAATTCTCAAAAACTATTTTTTTCTGTCAAACAGCATAAAAAATTATAGTTTGTACTGAAAATCTTATTCATTGGAGCTGAAAACACAAATATTGTTATAGATTGATTTTGTGTTTTAGAAAAACAAATTAAAAGATAATGTCATGACCTTGTTAAGGCTAGGACTACAGATAAGCTAGAACCAATGTAATTGACCTCTTCATCTTGGTAACTTTAACAAAAATCAATGGTAAGATAATTTTTACCTCTTCATTGATTGTGTTCTTAACTATTGATAATTGGATCATCGTAACAGTTAATAGTGGGGAGCTTTCTTGGGAAAGCTTTAGTTTGATATCTTTTAGGTCAAAAAAGGGGTTTCAGGTGGTCAAAAGCAGGTACTTCAAATCTCAGCAATAATTGACATAAAAAATAATATAAGGAGGGTATAAGTTGAAAAAAGGAGAATTTAAACAATATTTGATTCCATTTTTTTAGAAGAATCAGATATTATGAAGTCCTAGCTCCTTTCTGCTCGATTCTGTAATCTGGTGGCAACAGAAAACCAATTAATTTCAGATTTTATAGTCACATGATCATTCAGGCAAAGAAACAGATTGGTCACATGATTGTTCAGTGTAGGAATCAAGTTGATGCTTTGTTCAATTTCATAGAATGCTGCAGTGGAAAGCATCTTTATTATTTAAAGTAAAGAGTGCCAGTATTCATGCTGCAGGCATGTTTGCATTAGAATTGTAAAGAGTCCTGGTTTTCATGCTGCAAGCATACCATGCAGGTTATACTTTTGCTTCAGTTTTATTATAGCTCTGTAAATCTCATTTCTTGTAATAAATAAACTTTTACATTGCTCAATCTCTTGAGAGGACTAAAAACTCGCCTGATTTCAAAATACACGTACATCATGATTGGTTTAAATACCTGCTATTTATTCAATCTACTAAATGTATTGTTTCTGGGAAAGAAGTAAGCAGCATTTGTTTCAATTTACTATGATATAGAGTAAGGCTTATATTTATTGCCTTCACCTGATTTCTTTAGCTTTTTGTTCAGAATTATATTGGTCAGAAGTTTCAGGGCACTGCTAAATCTGACCTTTCTCTCCTATGATATTAAGTATATTGAATCAACTGTCTGTATTTATGATAATTGTTTTTACTGTTTATGTAATGGAAGTATGCTTCACTCCCCCGTCTGGCATATGTCACTGTATATAACTTAACCATATGTAAGCAATAATTTGTCAAGTCAGCTATTCTCCATATGTTTCAAGGAACAATAAACAGATCTTCAGGTAGAAAATTCTGTGCATCTACAGTAGGTCTTGTACGTCAGGTTTAGGTAATTAGATTTGAGGGTACTGGCCTCATAAGAGAGGTGACCCTTTTCATAAAATTCATTGAAAAAGTCTGATTAAAATAGCTTTGCATAAGTAGTCATAGTAAGGACTAATTTTAGTGGGTGTGAAACTTTTCAATAAAGGTGTTTGTGAGATACATTAACCATGAGCAGTTTCATATGGGTACAAGTTGGCCATATCAATGGTAATAAGGGTTTGTCCTAGTGCAGAAGTGAGACATTGGTATTACTTCTCAGTAACTTTTTGAAAACTTTATATCTCTGAAGCTCTAAAGCCCAGGTCAACCAAATTTGGTATGCAGATAGTTTATGATATTAAAATGCCAGCAAGTCAAAATTCATTTGACTTTGACCTCATTTTCTTGGCATCAACGACTTAAAAAAATTAAAATGTGAACAATCTTTACTTTCAACTCCATTTCTCAACAACTGCAATACCTGAGACAACTTATTTGGTCTTAAGTTAGGCTTGTTGGGTACATGCAAGTTTGCTCTATTACATTGATCTCATTTTCATGGATGAGTGACTTTAAAAATTTGCCATAAGTTTTCACATTCAAGTCCTACTTAGACCTACCATATCTGGTCTATAGTTAGATCTTGGTAAATCTGGGTAAATCCTTTCCTTTGCCAACTGCCATTTGCTCATGACTTCATTTTTTT
>JARWCS010000007.1:619249-643688 GCA_034783895.1 Geukensia demissa | reverse complement strand
TTTCTTTTTTCCATGAGTATATATTATGGTTATATTGTCTGCTCCTGTCACCTTCTAACATAGACTGCCTGGAACAACTTACCCAGAGTATCACATGGAGAATCTTTATATGAACACAAATCAATTCCTGTGAGCAGAATAGCATGGTCATGTTGTCTGCTCCTGTCACCTTCTAGAACGGCCTGCCATGAACAGAAACTGTTCAATGTCTTGTCAGCATGGTATCCGATGTTTAATCCTGGCTGAAACAAGTAAAATTTTAAATTAATAGTAAAATTACTTTCTGAGAAAGGTTCAAACTCTGAAAACAAAATACAGATTTAAACAAAATTTCTGTAAGTTAAAGTTTTAAACTGCAATGTGTTAGTTTCTTATGATATACTTAGAATAAAACTGTAACTGCTTTATATAATAATCCTGTCCTAACTGACCAGCTTTGGTATTGTGAATTAAAATAAGAAATAAAAAGTTTGTGTGAAAAAAATGTTCACTATACACAAGTTGGTGATTATAGGGGTCCCTATTTTTCCCACTGAGACAAAACATTTTTTGTGCAAAAATTTAATTTTCAAATATTGTCCCACAATCTTTTAAAATTTGGACACCTAGTTGTTATTTTTAAGGTTTCCCAAAATTTGTAGCCATTTTCGGTGACAAATTAGGAAACAAATGGTCATTTTCAACAGAAATTAGCATAATATTTACTCCGAAATAATCAATGTCCTGCAGAAAGGCCCATGGAATGACTGTACATTAACTTTTCTGTCAAACTTGTGAGAGTGGTCAAAATAAATGCCTGGTCAAAATGGGCTGCCCACTTACAGGATTTAAGGTTTATGGTTACGCATCACTTAATAAAGTACCTCATCTCCTTCCAGAACAATAAGTCCTACTAGAACTATACTGACTTTATTACCCAAACTTCTGTCTCTAAATAACTCTGCCACCTGTAACAGATAATGTACTCGATTCATAAGTTACGAGCACAAGTATACATGTCTTAGTTAATATAATTAGGTGCATCATCTTTCTGAGACAAGCTGATTTTTATATGAAAATTATCATCCACATATCAAAATTAAAAATTCATTAAAATTTAATACAATGTATTGCCACAGTGACTCTCTATGACCTTTGATCCAGTGACCTGAAAATAATAAGGTTTTCCCCCCTTAAATTTGTAAAGGTTGAATCTATTATTTAAAATTGTCATATTGAAATGATTTGTTTCAGACACATTTTTAGTTACAAAGACAAGAAAGAAGTGAAGACTTGGGAAATTGAAAACAAAAGCTGAGAACACAATGAATCTTACCATATTAAACAATGTGAGTGTATATGTTGTGATATTTTGGTCTCCATGTTTTAAGTATAAGTTTTTATCAGCTACCACTAATGTTTCCACTACTCGGTCTGCTAATGGAGGTTTCTTCTGTTCTTCATCTACAGATCGTTTACTAATGCTGTGTGTTAGTTCTGGTGAGTATACACTTTCTTCTTTGTTTGAAATAGACAAAAATAATCACTTAATGAAACTTGAGAGGGTCAGGAGGTTGAGCCTGTGTTGCTCACAGTTAGCCATGTCCGAGAAAAAAAAACCAGAAACAGGAATCTCACACAGTTGCATTATTCTGTTCTGGGTTGAAGGGAAAAAAATTATAAAGATATCCTAGAATCAAGGTGAGTAAAGAATATGTTTTAATTAGAAAAAAACATTTTCTGGAAAAAATATTTCATTTTCCATGATCTCTCATATGTTTTAATATTGCTTAGTTTTCTGCTTATTTTGTAAGACATGTTAAATCCGTTATCTTGTTTATTGACATACAAATTTTGGGGTTTCTGTTATTTAGATAGTTTTTTAACATGACATATTTTCATATAAAAGGTATTTAAAACAAATATTACTGCTAAATAAGTTCTGTGAAAACTTGGTTTTTGAAAATAGTACTGTGACTAACCTTGACCTTGGACCTTCATGACATCTAAATATACATCAGTTACAAAATAACAAAATGATCTATTTCAAAACACCTGTGGATGACCTAGTTGAAGTACCACCTTGAGAATATCCACATACAAGACATTGAAACAATGTACACACATCTGTGGGGACTGTTAAATAACCGTATCTGGTCTAATGAGTTGATGTGGACGACCTTGAAGTATGACCTTAGGATATCTGCATTCAAAACAGTGACACAATGTACCTATGTCTACTGGTACAAACTGTTTCAGGTTTAATGAGTTAATGTTAGTGACCTTGACGTTTGATTTTAATATCTACATGCAGAACAGTGGAACAATGGACCTTATGACTACAGGAACTGTTACTATCTACTGGAATCTAGTTTAATGACTGGATCAAAGGACTTATGCCTACTGGAACTCTTACACTAGTGTTTTTCATTTCATGAGTTTATGTGGATGACTTTGAAGTGGGACCTTAACGATATCTGCAGAGCACTGGAATAATGTTAAGTCTACTAGAACTGCTACAGTACTGTTTATGGTTTTATGATATTATGTGAATGTTAAAATTTGACCATAACAATATCTACATACAGAACTGTGGAACAATGTACCTACGTCTACTGGAACTGCTACAATACTGTTTCTGGTTTAATGATATGTGAATGTTAAAATTTGACCATAACATTATTTACATACAGGACAATGGAACAATGTACCTACGTCTACTGGAACTGCTACAATACTGTTTCTGGTTTAATGAGGATCTTTTATATAGTTTATGAGGATGACCTTGACCTTTGATCTTGTGACTTTGATGAGGTTCAATGATATAATCTTCGTCTGCAGTTCTAATGATGCCACGCTACAAATAGATAATAGAGTATATAAACAATATCTTTTTACTGCACTCATGTGTGACATCTTGATATGGTGATGCCTATTGGTTCATTTCTAAATGCCTGAAATTAACTTTCAAGATGAAGAACAGCAAAAAACCACTTTCCACTTTGGGTATTATCCATGATTGACTTTAATATTTTTCTCATATACAATTAATTAATATCCATTTTTCTCTTTATTCACCAATGAAGCCTGACACCTGCACATGTTGGGCATACAGAAGCCCAGGTATAGCAGACACTATGAATAAAATAAACTACAGTTTATCAATATACTGTTTAACCCTATATTTTTTTAAACTTTAGGATGTGTCAAAATTACTTTCTTTGTTTTCATTTCAAAACTTGAACAATTTATGTTAATTTCAGTCTAAATGGATAGTTGTTATATATAATATTTACTTTTCCCTTATTAGTAAACATTTTTGCTGTCTTCAAAGACGATAATTTCTTTTATTGTATAGCAACGTTATATTCCCCGTAGAACGTAACCAAACGTTAGCGTGCAATATTCCACAGTATTGCACACAGTGCAATATTGCTCTGAAAAAGCGACGTCATTGATGTTGAAAATTGAGGTTTTTATCATTTTAACAGTTTTGCTATACAATAAAAGGGTTATTGCACGAATATTGGTGAATATTATCCCTCGTAGAATATTAATTGCACTCGCAAGCTCATGCGATATAATATTCTACTCGGGACAATATTCACCAATATTCGTGCAATAACCCTATATTATTTGATCTACAACAAATGCTATGGCTCTGTCTTTAACCTGAATAGGTGCAAACCATAAACTTTTTCATAAACAAAATAAACTATAGAGGTGGTAATACCAAAAATATAATTCTTAAGAGTGGCAACTGAAAGAGATTAAGAAACTCAGATTTTTATTGAGTTATAAGAGTGTCACACAATAATCCAGACATTTATTCTTATCTTCCTGTAAAGTTTCATTGACATATATTGAACTGTTAAGGAGGAGGTGTGCTTCCAAGGTATCTGGACAGACAGGGTGATATACCCCCAAACTTTGTTTGCAGGAGTATAAAAATAGAAGATGTGGCTTGGTTGTCAATGAGACAGCCATCCATTAGAGTCCAAATTAAAAATAATTTATCATCTGCAGATTACCTCCTGTCTTTCAACTATAGACACACAGTAAAGCAAGATGTAAAACACCCTAGAAAATTGAGGGAACAATTGTTTACAGTAGAAGACAATGATGAATTATTGGTATTTGTGAACCTGAACATGTCATATCACCCAGAAAACTATCAGGGACATAACCTTATAATACAAATATCTATTCTATCATCATTTATTTCCAAGTGTTAATACATCTTATTTATGTAGATTTATTATAGTTAGATAGTAAGGTTATATATTACTGTTATAATGAACACTTCAAACCAATTTAAACTGTTACTCACTTCAATTGTTTGGCATCTACTAAAACAAGGATATGCTTCCAAAGACTTGGGCCTACTTATAACAGATGATCCTCTATCCATTTTTGTATTTTAAGTAAAGGCCACCATCATGGTTTATGATTTGGATGACACACAGAATTTTGAAATAGGACCACCATTCCCATAAATATTTGGTCCCAATCTGGTCCAGATGTTTTTAAATTGTGGACAAACAGACATTGGACAGAAAGTGATCACAATAGCTTACACAAGCCTTGGGTCAGACTAGCTAAAAATCTTATTTAGTAAATACATTTGTTGTAAATTTGATAATTCTCTCTTGTAGTGATAAAATAAATGATGAAGAAAAAATAGATGCAGTATGAAGGAAGGAAAGCAATATTATTCATTCTTGATACCATTCCTCAATTTGGAAATGTAATTTAAGTTTAAAGATAATGAGTATTCCCACGGGCAACAATTGCCCTCCTCTTACTTCAGATTTAATTCTTTATTTTCATAAATACAAATCTTAATTATTGAAAAAAACTTAAAAAGACAATATAAAACTGGATTTGGTTGATAAAATTACTTAGATATGCAGTGGATGTATTGGCATGATTGTTTTTTTTTTATTTACAAAAGAAATTAATCCTTAACCTGTTAACATCTTATACTCTTTTTGGGACCTTGATTTGACTACTAAAAGGGATCCTTTATCCAGGAAAATTTATTATAAAAGGGAAAAGCATTTCTTTTTTCATCTTAAACTTCATTTTCTACACAGGGACTTTATATTGTGTCCACATTAATTTGCCTGTGAACACACAAAATTCATTATTATCACAGCTTTTTCTAACATAAACAAACAAATTCCAGACCATGAAAATGTTAATTAAAAGAAGCTTTGTACATTTATTACATTTCATCTTTTTCACGTTGACATCATTTTTCATTATCCATATTTTATACTACACCTGTGAAATACCTACAAGGTGAGCTGTAAAATATTTTGTATTTCTATCATAATTTATAAACAAAATAAAAGGTGATTCTGACAGATTTACAACATTAGCCCAAATTTTTTTATCTATTATGGAAGGCCTGGAATTTGAAATTTTTCTTAATTTAAATTTGAAAATATAATAATGTAATTAATCTAAGTGTTTCTTGTCAATCAGTCTGGCCCTTTGAAGTGATAGATTTACTTCATATTTTAACATGATAAGCTTTTTGATAAAACTTACACTTTGTATAGAAAATCAATTTTAGGATTACAGTTTTCAATAGAATTTAATATCAGGATAGCAGTAACTTATTATCTTTATTATGTTTTGTACTCTGGCCTATAATATATGTCCTGCACATGCAGATATGCACATTCTGGTGTCAATTAGTTCCCCAAAGAAACAATTTATAGATGTTTGCTGTGCTTTAGTTTTATTTTATAGATGTATGCTGTGCTAGTTTTATTTTATAGATGTATGCTGTACTTTAGATTTATATTATAGATGTATGCTCTGAATAAAGCTTTAGTTTTATTTTATAGATGTTTGCTGTGCTTTAGTTTATTTTATAAATGTATGCTGTACTTTAGTTTTATTTTATAAATGTATGCTGTACTTTAGTTTTATTTTATAGATGTCTGCTGTACTTTAGTTTTATTTTATACATGTATGCTGTACTTTAGTTTTATTTTATAGATGTTTGATGTGCTTTAGTTTATTTCATAAATGTATGCTGTACTTTAGTTTTATTTGATAGATGTTTGCTGTACTTTAGTTTATTTTATAAATGTATGCTGTACTTTAGTTTTATTTTATAGATGTTTGCTGTGCTTTAGTTTTATTTTATAGATGTTTGCTGTGCTTTAGTTTTATTTTATAGATGTATGCTGTACTTTAGTTTTATTTTATAGATGTTTGCTGTGCTTAAGTTTTATTTTATAAATGTATGCTGTGCTTTAGTTTTATTTTATAGATGTATGCTGTGCTTTAGTTTTATTTTATAGATGTATGCTGTGCAGAATTCAGTAATTGGTTAGTAATGATTAATAATTTTGACAATTTCTGTTTTTCACATTAAGAGGGTATAATGTACTAACACTTAAATATCTAACAAATATAGGCCCACCCAAATGCAGGTATAATGGCTTGTAGACTTTGACTTGTGAATTTTCCAGTCAGGTACCACACCCTTGTATCCTCCAATGATGAATAGAACAAGGAAACAACCTTGTCATTTAACTTTATAAGTAAAGACTTGTTGTCCCATAAATTACATATTTATTTTTTCAGATTAAATTGTCTATAATTGTCTGATTTTAAACAATTACTATAGATATATTGACAATTTAAGCTTTCTTTTCCTGCTATCAAAAGAAACATCAAAGACTAATTGCTGAACCACACCTCTACCATACAGGTGAATCAAGGTGACAAGTGACACTCAGGTAGATAATGGTGTAGTGACCTACTGGGTCATCCCAGGTCAAGTGTTCCCTAATAAATGTCAAAAAATCTTAAAACCTAGGAAATTGTTATATTTTCAAGTATTTCTTAAAGTTCAATAGCATTTTAAATGAAGTGTTTGTTATAATTATTGACCTAAGAGAGAAAAAAGAATAAATATTTGTAAATGCCAGACAAACACTGATTTGTTCTAGTTAAACTTCCCATGTAATTATCTAGATTTATTTTAAGTGTCACGAACATCCCACTTATCAAGTACAGTCGAATTTTGGTAGCTCAATCTTGATTAGCTCACACACCACAGGGTACCTGAAAGCCGGTTTTTGGTCCATTAAGCATTCTTTAAAACTGTTAGGCCCAATTTTTAGAAAAGTTCTTCAACTAGAACAGTTTTAAGTTGCTTCTTATTGGTATTTAAGTTGAACTTCAAAAAATGGGCCCAGAAAAACTTCCAAATTGTATTTTAACAACATGCTTCACAATTTTAGAGTAACTTAAGATCAGACATTTCAGCTAAAGCTGTTTTTCTTTAATACATATTACCCTGGTACAAACTTTTTCGTCTTATAAAGTGCACAACATTTAATGAAGTTTTAATTTTTTCACCTCAGCCTAAAACTAAGCTTAAAAATAATTTTCAGCTAAAGTTTTCCATGTTCTTTGTAAAACAAAGTACAAAATTTTGGAAGGGGACCACCTAAGGACCATTACAACAAAGTTTGGTTGCAACTGGTTCAGTAGTTTCAGTAGTTGCTCAGGATAAAATTGATGTGCAAACAACTCTAGCCCATGGCAAAATCAGAACAACTTATTGCTGCTGTGAATTATTTCTTAAACATAAGATACTATGGGAAATTCAAATAAAAAATCTTTTCATCCATTACTGTGTTTTGTCAATTGGAAACAAACTGAAGTTGAATGGTCCGTGGATGGTTGTATCCCACCATTTACTGGACATTCATTTGACAGACATTTTCTTATTTGATGAATCTGCCTGCCACACCATCATGGCTGCAATGCCTAGCTTGAGCTGTTTATGGATTACAGTAGATCTTGAGCTGTTTCCATGGTAACTGTCTTATAAAAATCATCTTTGTACAAACTCATCCAGTTGGTGAGTAATAACAGGCTCCTTGGAGCCTCTGGTTTGACTTTGATAAAGATGGCTATCATTTTTGGTGGGTGGCAATATTTAAGGAAGATCTGGAACCCCCATCAAAGTTTGGTCCTAATTGGGAAGTGGTTTCAGCTGTCAAGGTGATTTTGTGAAGAATGAGCAATTGATGAAAACTGCTAAGAACAATACCTTATTTGATCCATTTAAACAGCTTTTAATACTGTATACTACATATTGTTTAAACTGTGACATCTCAGGTGAATATTTAAGCACATTCTTACAAGTGATTGTAAGGGTTTCTTAGATGTTTAAAGACTTTGAGTCTGATCAGTAGACAGAATAATGTTTTATTTTGACTCTGAATGTAGGACAACAGGTGACATTAATCTGGGACAGTTCTCTCCCAACATAGAATGACAAAAACCAGACCACTTTTAAAAAACTTATTCCTGCAAGCTAAACAAAATTGAAATTGACATCCATGTCGATCAGTATTAGTTTCTCTTTTTACCTTAAAGATAGATATGTTTTAACAAAAAATTTTACTTTTTACATATAAAGGTTAGATTTCTCAGGAGATATGTAAAGTGTTTTATTATTATAATATATCATAAGTCATACTCAAATGAATAAAGGAAAGTGGTGTTTGTTTCAAACTCTCTATGATTTATATCTGGTTAAAAATGATTATTTTTGACAGGAAAATTGCTTGTAATAAGGCTAAGTATAATTTATAGATACTTTGAAGTATTGATAATACACAGAAATCCTACAGTTAAACTTACTTATAAATGTTATAGTATCCCTTTTCTCTTATTATTGTTTATGATGTTATGAACAAGAAACTGTGACTATTTATTACAAAATATGAGAGTACACATGAACTTTGATGTCTGACATAAATGTTTATGGTTTGCCTAATAAACTACTGGCTCAATTTCATTTTATATAAAATGGCTACTTTGATTATTAAAAAGATACTGGGCCATATTCAAAATTTTGAACCACACTCAATAAATTCTGGACCAGACTCGATAAAATTCTAAAATTTCCTTATTTCAATAAGCATTCTAGACTGCTTTTGAATTTCTAAGCAACATTATGCCTTTATGGCCAGTAACGGTACTTCCGTTGCAAAAGAGTTTAAAACATAAAAAAGGGTGCAACAACATAACAGTGTCCTGAAAAGAGACTGTATACTTTTCAGACAATGGAGGAAGATCTCTCTACAATAAATTGATGTCACCTTTCCAATAGTCAACTTCCCATAAATAACATTGCAACAGCCTCGAAGAGTCACATCAGGGACTTTATAATACTAACAATAGTCCTTGTTCACATCCAACAGCTCACATTATTCATGAGCATGCGTCCATCAAAATGATTTTACGGACAGAGTTTGTTTGCTAACATGAAACTACTCCAACAAATTGTGTTTTTTCATGTCACAATGTCATTTGTGACAGAAATTGCTTACCCTGAGTTGGTTTTTAGCTTTATGTTTACTTTTCTGTCATATTTTTTCTTTGAATTGTTCTCAAATTTACCTGTCTTTCAAGTAATTCTTTTAAGCCTGACCTTTGCTTTTCTCTTTCTTCTACTCATGTTTTTTGAAATATACATCAAATAAAAAAAATTCATATACTTGTGTCATCCCAGACAGTCTTAACTAGCCACTCTCAGGACAGGACCTTTAAATCTTGTAGCCATGGCTGATATTTTTTTAATTGTTGAATGCCTCAAGTTATGTTACATGTAGGAAGATAAAATACCGGTAATAGCATTAATTATGCATACAATTGAAAAAGAAACACTGTTCTTGGCTTGTTAATTTTCATTGTAATCTAAATTCTTTTGTTCAAGGAAGAGGAACTCTCTATTTCTTCTTAAGCAAGCTTCACATTAACCAAGTCTCACTGTTTTTTTCTATCTAATCAAAGTTGCTAGGGGTTGAGGAAAATTATACTTCAGATGGATGTAGTTTATTTCTTTTTTGTGTTATATTGTTAGATGTATTTGGTTTAGAAAAGCATCAAAATATTTTAAATTCTTTGCTTATTTTATTTTGAAAACCAGAAATTGTGCTAATAGGAAATCAACAAAATTATGCATTTTTCATTTTGAGTGGAGACAACACCAAAATTTCTATAAAATATAAAAGTTAAAAGATTAAGTCCATAGCAACGGTATAATTGTCCTAACAAGAACAATACAGAAAACATATAAAGGTTGTCTTTAAAAAACCACATGAAAATGTGAGCGACTCACTTATGTGCAATGTACTTATATTCCTTATGTTTCTTGATTATACAGCTTAGCTTACTTAAAATGGTTCATGATATATATACCATCTACCATAAGTACCTACCATTCCATCACAGACAGAAAGTGCTGCAGTACCCTTTTGATGAGATCGGACTCTTCCAGAGAAATGACATCGTGTTTGGTCCCATGGTTTTTCTTGAGATCGGACAAATGTTTCAGAATGTAAAGTGATATTGTTATGACGATGATACACCTTAAATCCTGGTGCTAAAAGTTGTTTTTCTTCTGTAAGATCTATTTGGAATGTCTGATTATAGCCTGTGATATTTACATAAAGTCCTACAGATGACGATGAACTTCTTTTATGACGTATATGATGTGTGTATTCAGTGGAGACTAAATTGCCATCAATGTCTACAATATATGGTATCACTATTTCTGAATCTGAAAAAGAAATTATTAAATTCCTTCTTAAAGCTTGAACTACTGATCCATACAAAAATTAAAATTTTGGTATAAGACCATCTAAGAAACATTTCAATATTGCAACTAAAAAATACTGAAAAGTAAAATAAAAGCAGAGAGCTGCAGCCTGAGTGACAGCTAAGTTTGTCTCTACTAAAGCATCTTCAAATTTTTAAAATTCATACAAAAGCATGCATAGTATGAATAACAAAGATATGTAGTTGCCAGGTGCTATAATTCTGGTAAAGTACCATCTAGTCAACATTTCTGCCAAGTTTGATTGCAGTTGGCCAAGTGGTTTCAAAATGCAAAAAGTGGTGGCAAATGCTCACCTGCACCAGGCCCTGTGGTCAAGGTCATCTAAAAATACTGCTGTGGAAAAGAGTTCTTACAATATAGCTACTAATTATTTATCACTTAAAAAGCAGGGCATGCTTGATTGCTTATGAATGCATGTGAAATTAGACTAACAACTTGTGTGTGGTCGACACTTTACAGTGAACCTGAACTTTAACAACTGATTAAATACAGAGTATATACCATTTCAATCCTATTAGCTCACTCGTTCCAAATATATACATTGTCAGTCCATGCTAACAAAGCAGGCAGGATTTGAGAGTCACTTTTCAGATTTAATGAATAGTAGTACATCACCATCAAATTATATACCAGACAAATACTATATTAAGTAGCTTATATAAAGTCTTGTACCGTGCTGGTACTTGAATACTAAGCCTATTAATGGGATAACTTTCCACAGTATAATTGCTTCATTCATGTTTCCATCTTGGGAGGTTGAACCAAGTGTAGATAACCACAACTAACGACATGTAACCACAATTTCTTATACTGGTAATCTATACCAGTAATTATGTGGTTTGATAGGAAGGGATATTTCGTGTTAGTGGGGAACCAGACACCAATAATTTCAGGGACTGTAAACAGTACTAATTACATATAGTATTCAGGAACTATCATACAAAAGATGTCCAGATGATGTTGTATGTGGCTATTATGGATTTAATGACAAACGAAACAAAACATGAAGTTTTCTATATAAAACTTCTAAATTCTATGATATTAAATAAAACCTGAAAGGCCATAGTCGTTTACACAACCTGATATTTATATTAATTGGTTATATATCTACATTTTCAATTTTTAAAACCTATAAAAGATCCCCTTGCTCTAAAAGTTTACATTTTTTGCACGATTTAATGATAGAATTATCCTATCTTAGGGAAATTTCTCACAATTTCATTGGCTATTAAAAGATCTTATAACTTTCTATTATAGGGCAATGTGAATTATTGTTCTAAATATGGTGCAGTCACATGGGTTAATGTATACAACAAAGATAAATTCATTACAGTGCCATATTGACCAGATTTCAGAATTTATCAGGTCATGACCAAATACGGGAATGTATCAGGTCATCACCAGATACGGGAATGTATCAGGTCATCACCAGATACAGGAATTTATAAGGTCAATAAAATTTTTATCTGCTAAGGCAAAGCTGAGTCCCAATACTGATTGTTGACACGATAAATTCCTGTATTAGATCAGTAATATACTGTGTAATAATTTTATCCTGTTTCAAATGCTTTATCTTGGTTTTCTGATGTTTTTTAATGCTTTTTTAAAAATTGTAATGACAGGGAGGATAATTCACATTGACCTTATACATTATCTATTACAATGACATTAGCCAATCAAATTGCAATATATTTCCTCTTGTCTAGATAACAGTTTTTAACAGTCAATAATCTAACTGGTTTTAATGATCAACATAAAAGTTTCTTTGCTTTGGCAACTAATAGAATTCTGCAGATTATATTTGATTTTACATAAAAATCATTTTGTTATGTCTAGTAGTGTATTAATGATCTTTTCGTCAAATTTATGTTCAATTTGGTATTCATTTTATTACATTCTGGTATTTGCTCAGCAAGAACAAAAAAGAAAGCTTTGCCAAACCAGCTAAGTTAACTCGCTTGCTACTCATTAAAATTTGTGTTATGATAAGTTTACTTGATACTTGATAGTTTATAGTAAAGCCATCTGAATCAATGTTATAGACAGTGGACTTTAAATTTGTAGTTACTAATAACAGAACCCAGATAAATTTACAATTTAATTTTCTTTTATGAGTTTAATGGGTGAAAGTTTGAAAATTCAATTTGACATGTTCAATTTATTTGATCTCTTGAAAAATTTTTTATACCTTTAATCTGGTTGTTTTTAATAATGACAACTTAAATGTCCTTGACCACTTAACATTTGACCTTACTATTTCACCCTTCAAGTGTGGTGCAAAAGGGTTTAAGTTTTGGGAATGTCCTAAGTTTGACCTATATCTGACTGGGAGTCTAGTCAGACACATTATCAAGTACTGGTAATTGTACAATTTATAACTTTTATGGTTCTAGTTTGGTTCAGTACCAAGTTGTTAACTTCCTATTATAAAAAACAATAAAAAGAATAGAATAATACCTTAGTATTACCTAGGAGTCAATATTAACAGTGCTGTAAAATTTGTCTTAATGCCTGTTTGAGGGCCATAAATGCATATCAATAATAGGTTAAGTATCAAGACAATGAATATGTTATGATAGAGACAACAACACATTTTCTAGTCTCATTCTATGTATAACACAACCAAAACACTAACATTTTTGTCTTATGTCATCAGACATATGATTTTTATCTGTCGTTGCTTAAGTGTAAACATTGAAGGCAGAGGTAACTAAGCCCAAAGGTTGCCTCCTATAAAAAGTCAGTGAAAGATAGCAGCTATGTAGAAATAATCTATTCTTATTGTCAGGTGCTTGCTTCTTCACTTGGATACACCTGCATATAAGTTAACCTTAAACTATATCTTAAACCACTTAAACTTTAACCTATTCATTAGAGTGTAAAATATAGGTCATTGTGACCTGATCCTTTTTGGATGCTGGACTCCTCACCAACAAATTTACATCATACTTTGTCTGAAAACTTAAACAAAAGTCATTAAAGCATAAAATCTAGGTAATGTTAACATGATTCATGCTGAATGCTTGACTTCTCACCAGGAGCATTTTGTATACGAGGTTACAAAATCCCATGTTGTCTTCTTTTTGGAGGTAATAAATTAAATGTTAATTTTAAACAAAGTCAGTGAACATAAAATGTATGTCACAGTGACCAATTAATTGTTTTATGCTTGCCTCAACAATATACAGGGTTACCGGATACCATGGTTTAGCTGATGTAAATTTTAAACAATGCCAATGAAATTTAGGCCACATTGGACTAATTATTACTGGACACTTGCCTCCCCTAGGCCTCCAAGGGCCATCTATATGCTTGGCCACATGATCTTTTGTCATCTAGCCAAAGATATGAACTTGTAGGTTAACTGCAATAAAATTCATTGAAGTGGAAAATCTAGGCTACAGCGACCCAATTCTTGTTGTTTGCTTCCTCACCAATGTCCATCTGTTTAGTACCTGAGAAATCTCAGAAGTAAACTTTCACCATTGTCATTGAAGCATTAAATCTAGGCCAAAGTGACCTATATATTGTTGGATGCAAGCTTTCTCAACAATGTCATCTGTGTTCAAGGTTACATTATCCCATGTCTCCTAGTACCAGGATTTAAAAACATTATAGGTGGATGCCCTTGCACAAAAGGACACCAGAATATTGCTATAGTTCTACCTCTACTCTGTTAAGGGGAACTGTTTAACTCTTACAATACTACGTACACATAATAGTACAACTCTGATTACTTAAACATGTTAAAAGAACAAATTCAAATTTTATGCAATAGTAATTTATGGAGATTTTCCTTCTATTTGTTCTCAATGTTTTATTGAAGAAATTGTTTTTTTCATTCTGTTTTCAAATAAACCTGTATATTTATGATCATTGATTAGGATCAAGTTGTTAATTACCTAAGTCAAATCTTCCACTGAAAACCATAAAACTGTTACACTTTTGTGATATAATAAACATTTTGTTTGTATTGTCTGTCAATAATACGGCGTAAAAGATGCATGTAGTCTGCATACCTGCCTGGTTTAACTCATTAAACTATACATGTATAAATATGTAGTCCAACCATGTGTGTATGTAAACAGATGGACCATACATGTACAATCTTACCATATGAGTACACACATGTGCCTGTCAAAGGTCAACACATTGTCCCTTTGACATTTAGTCATTTGACATGTAGTCTGCATGCCTGCCTGGTTTAACTCATTAAACTATACATGTATAAATATGTAGTCCAACCATGTGTGTATGTAAACAGATAGACCATACATGTACCGTCTGACCATATGATTACACACATGTGCCTGTCAAAGGTCAACACATTGTCCCTTTGCCATTATGTAACAATTTTTACTCTCATTGTTATATTTATAAACATTTCAGTATCTAAAATCTGGTGTGATTTTGAGCTCACCAAAGGGAATGCTCCTGCAAAATATTAAGTCTCTTGGATAGGCAATATTATAAAATTTAGTAAATCAGAACATAAAAGTGTGTCCATTTGAGACTAAATCTTTAATTCTCACCTTCCAAAAATATTTTAATATTTTAAGTCAAGTTAATTGGCTTCATTTGACTCAGCAGGTTACAGCACATCTAAACAAGCCCTTCCCATGGTGACAAAGTATTTAGTTCATCTGGACAAGATGAGGAATCTATATAATAAATGCTTACTGCTTTGGGTCCTATTGTCCCAGTGGTTCTTATTGAGGTCCTCATATGTGAAAGGTTAAAAAACATAAAGCAAATGGATAGAAAAATAACAGTAACAAAAAGATGACAATTTATTTAGGGCTCACCTTGCAGGATTTAAAGCTCACCTTGCAGGATTTAAAGCTCGCACTGCATTTGGTCAGGTGTGGTAAACTGAGAATCAAACAAGATTAAGTGGCAATATTAAGATATAAAGTTTAAGTATGCTGTTGTTTGGATAGACCTGATAACATGGAAATAATGACCCTTATTCATTGGCCTGTCATCATGATTACTAATAATGAGATACTCCATTCACACTATGATTAGCTCTATAGGTAGGACTTATCTGGCTCCAGAATTAATTTTACTATTGTTAATTATTGGTCTGTGAAATAGGTATACAGATTATATCTGGATGTGACATCTCCGGACACAAGGTGTGGGGCAAAACTGGTGAAATAGCTTGTGTTTTTTATATAAAACTTCATATAAGTACTTTGTTAAAATACTTGCTGAGTGTCAAGATTAAGGCATGAAATTCATGATGTTAGCCACCAGACAAGGATGTGTGTTCAGAAACACAGATTGGACAAAACTAGCTTAGATATAAGAGTCAACAGCTAATTTAAACTTGGGTTGTACAAGAAAAAGAAAGACATGAGGAAAACACACACACTAACACAATACACCCAAACCTTTAATAAGAGGCCAACATTGATACAGAGATAAATGATCATTGTAGCCAAGTTTGATGACACAAAATGAGAATTTTTTATAAAGGATCTCTCTGGGATACTTCTTATAAATGACATAGAAGAATTTTAGAAATTGGTCAGTTAGAAATAAAAATTGTCCACATTGCCCATATTTGATTTAAAAAAATTCACAAAATAAAAGTCTTAATACAAGCATTAGATTTGTTTGTATTAAAGTTTGGCTCTATTTTCCACAGAATTGCAAAAGAAAAAATAGCTTAGTGGTCTACAAGGAATTGACATATCAAAATTGGCAAACCAGAAATAAGGTAGCTTCAGTGGAGAAGATTTTTATCAAATTTCTCCTATTATGCTAAAAAAACAACTGCTTGTGGCATCCATATTAATAGAGAAACAGGGATGATATATTCAAATACTGCAAAAGCCATCCCATAGATTCCTTCGGCCAAGTTTCATCCTATTTGGCCCAGTGGTCTCAGAAGATTATTAAATGTTAATCTTATCCTATGGGCCATGTGCTGACAAAAGCTCCAAATTACCTCTGGGATAAGAGATGGACCTTTCAACACCAAAGATTGCTGAATAGAGGTGACCAGTAAGGTAGGTTTGATTAAATCCAAAATTAACTGAAACTTAATTAGTACATCTCCTGGAACCTTATTTTCTAAGTATAAACTAATGACTTTCTCAGTTCATTTGTGACACAAAAAAGCAAAAAAAAATGATAGTTGTTAAAAAGAAAACTTGACCCTCTAAAAATAGATTTCATGTCAAACCTTCAATAAGATGAATACAAAAAATATTGCAATTATATTCACCACGTTTTTAATTCGAAGGGGAAAAAACTGCTGTTTATATTAATACAACACTAATCCATACATTGCAGGACGAACAATAACAGATGTGAATGGTTACGTCAAACTTATTATAAAGGGAGGAAATATACAGCCTCTATAAACCAAATGGATCAGTAATATATTCTACTTTTATTGAACTAGTCTTACTTTTAATTACAATTTCATTTGAATTTTACTGCAATTTTAAGATGTAATTAAAATCTTAATATACATCACCAAAATGAGAAAAAATGTATATATAATCAGATTCTTGTTTACTTACTGCGGTAACTGTTTCTGAATGTGAATAAACTGTCTCATGCAAAATGATAACATAGAGAAAATGTACATACATACAGACAGACAGACAGATGGACAAGGGGAAAATTTTGTGTCCCCAGCAATCAAATTTGTTATTGCCAATATATGTATGATTTAATAACATAGTCTAGCAGCAAATAGTTGGCATACCTGTGTGATCCAATGGGCACAAACTGTGCTTCTCTCATTGCAAATTTATTTTTAATATTGTAATTTATCACAGTTTATGTCAGAAATGCAAAGACTCTTCCAAACAGGATTGAGTGGACTAGTATAATACTTTTAAGATATTTAGAGGATGTTTTAGCTTTAAATAATCCAGAATTTCAAAAATTTGCAAAAGAAATTTATCCAAAAGAACTTATCTCCAAAAAATCTAATATCGGTTATGAACGTACTCCCTTTTTATATTTTAATTTAAAAAATGAAAATGGTTGTTTATGCACTAAAACTTATCATAATGGGAATATTTTCTATTCCAATAGTTAATGTTCAAGTTTCTTTTAGTGACCTTTAGATTTCCTGATTTAAAATGCCCTTTAGATTTTCTGATTTGAGTGACCTTTAGATTTCCTGATTTGAAAGTGCACTTTGAAATTGACCTTTAGATTTCCTGATTTGCAAGTGCACATTAGATTTCCTGATTTGAAAGTGCCCTTTAGATTTTCTGATTTGACAGTGACCTGTAGATTTCCTGATTTGAAAGTGAACTTGATTTCCTGATTTGCAAGTGCACATTAGAACTCCTGATTTGAAAGTGACCTTTAGATTTCCTGACCTGAATGTGCCCTTTAGATGTCCTGATTTGTCAGTGACTGTTAGATGTGATAATTTGAACAGATGCCGTCATCATGTAGTTTGTATTTTCTTTTGTTGACACTGTCCATCTCTAATACTAGTCTGTAATGATGCCAGTGATTATTGCATGCTGTATAAATTGATGCTAACTTTTGATTGTACCAATATTTGTAGTATTTACAACTTAAAATCTTACCTGCTATGGAATGCTGCTCACATCTTGAAATTATCTGAAAAAATAATAAATTATATGTATAAAATCTGTATGCACATTACTGGTGTTTGAAAGTGTTTTCCTGAAAAAGATCATTAAGTTCACAGGCTTTTAAGGATGTTCGCCACTGATATGAAAAATAACAAGGATTTCAAAAGCTTATTATTGCTTTTAAGACCTTTCACATTTTAAAAAAATAATCAGAAAAATGCTAGGTCAGTGTGATCTATATCAAAATATCGCATTTGAAAATTTGGCAAGGGAAGTGTCGCTCTTAATTTTCTATAGATTTTGTCATAGTAGGTTCTTCCCATTAAGAAGAAATAACAAGAATTTCATAAAAGCTCTTCAAATGGCATTTTTAAGTGTGTTTAACAGACTTATGAAGGAAAGTGGGGGTAACTAGGCAAAAAATATCAATGCTATGAAATGGATGAAACTAGATGTTCAAAAATCTTACTTAAATGGCTGACCGTGAGCAGCGAACATCCTGAAAGGCTCTCTTTAAAGATTTTGTTATTTTTGTGCTGTCTTGTCCCCATACCTTTTCTTTTTATATTCTTGGAAGTTTTAACGTGTATTTGTGAAAATTTAATTGATCTGATTTTTTTATCAAGACAAACATTTAATTTTTACAAAGGCAAACATTAAATTTTAAAAATGAGTGACTTTTTAATAAAACTTTAGAAATAAATTGCCCTTTATGAGAAAGTGTAAAATATTTTGTGTTAAGCTTGAAAACTATTACTTAATATTCTCACAAAAAAAATTGAATGAAACTTTAAAATACTTTTTTTTAATATCCACAGCTGATTTCATAATATGATAGAATAAATAATGGCCATAAGTTCAGAATCAAAACCAGTTTGTGTAAAGTAGTTAATAAAACACCTAGTATAATAAACACTGTCTAGGGGTTTTAAAATCCAATTTAAAAGATTTGTCAAAATCTAATAAAATCTTCAGTCTTTCTTTCATATCACAATAAAACCACTAAATTTTCATCAAAACTCAAGTCAAAAAGAAGTCAAAATGCAGATAGGATTTCCAAAGTGCGTTTGATCTTTGAATATAAATTGCAACAAATATTAATTTTGAGCAGTTGGAGGTTTATCTGTACAATCCATGATATCGTCCTATCCAGACTCGAGTAGAATCAATCAAATAAACCTTCAAGTAAAGGGGTTAGGTCTATGTGTAAAGTGATATACTTTATAAGTCAAAGGGTTATATCCCCTGAGTTATATGTACTAATGTGGCTATTACTCTTTCAGACACAATTGTTATTTATACCACATATTATCATAGAAAATCCAATTAAAAGTTCAGCAGTATGACTCAATCACTACAGAAAACATTTCTCTTTCTGTATAATTGATGTACAATCTGAATATTCAAATTCTACTGAAATATTTTTCATTAGTTCAATTTGTGGTGTTTCCACAAATATTTCAGTAAGATCCTGCTGGTCATTTTTACTGGCGGAGAAATCAGTACACGGAGAGAACCATCCATCTTTGGCAGGTCACAACTGACAAACCTTATCACATGTGATGTCTCAACTGGTGCAAACTTATTAGGTTTATAATATAGGTGATAACCTATAGTAATATGTAAGAGGTAAGTTTAAATCCATAAGCCACCAAGATCAATGTGCTGAGGTAATCTTAAATCCATAGGCCACCAAGGTCAATGTGTAGAGGAAAGCTTAAATCCATAGGCCACCAAGGTCAATATGTAGAGGTAAGCTTAAATCCATAGGACACCAAGGTCAATATGTAGAGGTAAGCTTAAATCCATAGGCCACCAAGGTCAATATGTAAGAGGTAAGTTTAAATCCATAAGCCACCAAGGTCAATGTGTAGAGGTAAGTTTAAATCCATAGGCCATCAAGGTCAATGTGTAAGAGGTAAGTTTAAATCCATAGGCCACCAAGGTCAATGTGTAGAGGTAAGTTAAAATCCATAGGCCATCAAGGTCAATGTGTAAGAGGTAAGTTTAAATCCATAGGCTACCAAGGTCAATGTGTAAGAGGTAAGTTTAAATCCATAGGCCACCAAGGTCAATGTGTAGAGGTAAGTTTAAATCCATAGGCCACCAAGGTCAATGTGTAAGAGGTAAGTTTAAATCCATAGGCCACCAAGGTCTCCTCTACTGAAGGATTTCTTTACATTTTCTTCAACAATAGAAACATGAATTTGCACATGTTGTAATGCTAGGTATACCCCAACTCATAAAAATGGGAATGTCCTACGAAACAGGAACTTGATATTAGACAGGAACCAATATTGCTTAAAAGATAAACCCTATCTACACAAAGCTGAATACCAAATTTAAAATCAATCCATCCAATGGGAGCAGAGATAATTGTGACAAAATTTGAACAGATGGACAGACAATGTGATGCCAATAAACCCTCACTCATTTTTTTTAAATAATTTGACCTTTGTTCTAACATTTCCAACAATAAAAAACACTCATTGTCTTTAACATTATGTAAATATATATTGGTTTCATACATTTAGGTAAACAGAGAGAAAATGTGTCCATGGGACACAGATGCCCCGCCTGATAACAGAAATTCAATCAATGTCTCAGCAAACAAAAATTTGACAAATGACAGACTTAAACATGATGTGGGATGGTAAAACTTATTTGATACTGCTTCAGACCAAATATCAAATCAATCCAACATAAACAAGCTGAGAAATCTTTGACGAAAATTTTACAGGGTGCATGTATGGATGTATGTTCAAGGGGTAATACTTAATGCCCCTGTTGCATAAAGGTTTGTCTTTAGAGTGAGGTCAAACAGTACTAGAGTAAAATCTTTTTAAACATATTTATATTCCATATACATATGACAAGAAGTATGTTTCACAGGACAGATACAATAGCAAAACAATGGTTTTTTTATGGAAATTTTTAGTTGGGTAAACTCAAAATAAATATAGATACTGTAAAGGCCTTTCCATCAAAAGTAATTAATACAATTATAACATCAAAGGTACTGTATATAATGCCTTAATTAGCAAATCTGAACTAAGTTTGAATTTCACCAAATACAAATAAGAAATTTTATCGGCTTTCTTTTGATAATTTAACTAGAAATTTGATTACAAAAGCAGTTGGCTGATCATTTTATGAAAATTCAATTACAGTCATGACAGCTAAAATTTGTTGTTGAATACAAGGGAGATAACTGATGTGAAAGCAAACAAGTTAAACAAGAAAAACTGATGTGCTTTGATAAATCAAGACAACGAGATTATCCTTGGTAATATGCAACACCAAGTATCTTGCAGTTGTAACAATTTCTACTGGTTAAATCATATTTATACATGGCTATCCTATGTTTCAGTTCTAATGCTACTGATGAGAGGTAACTCCTTGATATTGAAATAGCATATCAAAATTCACCATACTTCTTCAACAAACTTGTATTTTGAAACCACTGGGTTGAAGCCTCTGTTTCTGGACCAGAGGTCCCTGATGGTATTCACCAGCCTAATTGTCAGATTTATTCAGTATTGATATTTACAATAACATTAAACTGTAGGCAGCAGAACAGTTACAAAGCATTACAATCATCAAATGATTTTTTATATTTTATTTCATATCATGTGCAAATCTGACAGTTCATTTAATTACATCAACATGAAATAAGAACACTAGAACTTGAAATTACATTTCAGGCACATTATACCCTAGGATCAAATGGAATTTAATTTCCAACAACAATATAATGTGTTTTATTAATGCCAAAAGCCAGTACGATTTATAATAATTTCTTCATCACAAAAACAATTTATACCATGCATGGAACAATATATTATGTTATAAACTAGATAGTCTAAAAATGCATTAGACATGCTATTGTTAACACAAATAACATATAAAAATCATCGGGGAGCTGTGGCAAGGATGCCAAATGTCAACGCTGGTATCAAACACTGTTTTACTTCATAAATCAGCCTGGGATATTATCACAATATATAATGGATTGTCACAATTAAATGTTCTAAATCCTAATACATCAGTAAACGTATACTCTCATTTTTTTCAAAATAAAAATCAATGAATTAAACTGTGTCATTTGTAACTAACCTTGGCAAGATGGTGTAGAATCGTATAACCCATTAAAGCAGTAAGACGGGTAAAGGATAAGATATTACAGACATGTCGTAGGCGGGACATAAAGTATGAAAGAAAGTCGAGACTTGTGCTGCAATACATCTGCAGTTACAAGATAGTGTATCAATGACAATAAATTGTAGGTTAGTGTCTGTAAAAATCTTGTGACCATATGTGGTTACAAACAAACAAATACTGTTTTATAACCAAGAATGTTCATGTAACAAAAAG
Organism: Geukensia demissa; assembly: GCA_034783895.1. Classification (NCBI taxonomy): domain Eukaryota; kingdom Metazoa; phylum Mollusca; class Bivalvia; order Mytilida; family Mytilidae; genus Geukensia; species Geukensia demissa. The sequence goes on along the minus strand of JARWCS010000007.1, from coordinate 621,092 downwards.
CTAAATTTATTGTTCTACTTTCAATTTATGAGTGTAATTTATAGGAAATTAGATATAAAACTGCTCTAGAGTTCTCAGTTTTATGAATATATTTGACTGGGAATGTTCATCTGCAGTAAGGATAGTAAATTTTTTTATTATAATTTTCAACAGGGTCTACATGGTCTATGTTATGTTAAATATTTTTTCACTCTGCAGACATTTCAGAACCAATAGCCTGCTCCTGATTACCATCATTCCTACTGATGGCCAAGTCTGATCTACAGATGACAGGCTCTAATGAAGAACATCAGCCTGTGATTTAGTCCAAGTTTGTTCCATGGGATGTCAGGCTATAATGATGTACATCAATTTTTAATTCACTCTGAGTCTGATATACAAATGACAGGCTCTAATGCAGAATAGCAGTCAGTAATTCAGTCTAAGTCTGATCAACAGATGACAGGCTCTTATTAAGAACATCAGTCTGTAATTCAGTCTAAGTCTGATCTATAACCAGTCTGTAATTCAGTCTGTCTGATCTACAGACAACAGGCTCTAATGAAGAACACCAGTCTGTAATTCAGTCCAAGTCTGATCTACAGACATCAGGCTCTAATGCAGAACACCAGTCTTTAATTTAGTCTAAGTCTGATCTACAGATTACAGGCTCTAGTGAGGAACACCAGTCTGTAATTCAGTCTTAATCTGATCTATAGATGACAGGCTCAAATGAAGACAACCAGTCTGTGATTCAGTCTTAGTCTGATCTACGAATGACAAGCTCTAATGAAGAACATCAGTCTGTTATTCATTCTAAGTCTGACCTACAAATGACAGGCTCTAATGAAGAACATCAGTCTGTTATTCATTCTAAGTCTGACCCACAAATGACAGGCTCTAATGAAAAAGACCAATCTGTAATTCAGTCTTAGTCTGATCTACAGATGAATTGCTCTAATGAAAAACACCAATCTGTAAATCAGTTTATGACAGTTTATCTACAGATGACAGGCTCTAATGAAGGACACCAGCCTGTAATTAAGTCAGTCTGATCTACAGATGACAGGCTGTAATGAAGAACAGCAGTCTGTGATTCATTCCAAGTCTGATCTATAGATGACAGGCTCTTAAAAGAACACCAGCCTGTAACTCAGTCTAAGTCTGATCTACAGATGACAGGCTCTAATGAAGAACAGCAGTCTGTGATTCATTCCAAGTCTGATCTATAGATGACAGGCTCTAAGAAGAACACCAGCCTGTATTCAGTCTAAGTCTGATCTATAGATAACAGGCTCTTATGAAGAACACCAGCCTGTAATTCAGTCTAAGTCTGATCTACAGACAACAAGCTACAATTAAGAACACCAATCTGTAATTCAGTCTAAGTCTGACCTACAGATGACAGGCTCTAATGAAGACCAACAGCCTGAATTCAGTCTAAGTCTGATCTACATGACAGGCTCTTATGAAGAACATCAGCCTGTAATTCAGTCTATGTCTGAACTACAGACAACAGGCTCCAATGAAGAACACCAGTCTGTAATTCAGTCTATGTCTGATCTACATGACAGGCTCTTATGAAGAACACCAGACTGTAATTTAGTCTATGTCTGAACTACAGACAACAGGCTCCAATGAAGAACATCAGTCTGTAATTTAGTCTAAGACTGATCACAGATGACAGGCTCCAATGAAGAACACCAGTCTGTAATTCAGTCTAAGACTGATCTACAGATGACAGGCTTTAATGAAGAACATCAGCCTGTAATACTGTCTATGTCTGAACTACAGACAACAGGCTCCAATGAAGACCACCAGCCTGTAATTTATTCTGATCTACAGATGACAGGCTCTTATAAAG
>JARWCS010000007.1:594806-606915 GCA_034783895.1 Geukensia demissa | reverse complement strand
TTTTGAGTGGTCCGTAGGCGGCCAGTTACAAGGCTAAATTTTCCGCCCCTATCCAACCCGCAATTTTTCCAGTGGCAATCTAAAAGTCCCTCCCTTACCGGTCCCTTTGTTACAGGTTGACCAATACTGCCTTTTTTCTTGTTTCCTAAAATTTTGCCTTTATTTGGCAATTCATTACAATAGTTCAGCTTAAAAAAATTCACAACAATTAAAAAGCATATTTCTTCTTGAAGTTTAGACACATGTCCCATATCATATATATAATGGTTGAGTATAACTCGCATCGCACGTGATAAGATCGATGGTTCTTTCCGGGTACTCTGGCTTCCATCACCAGTAAAACTGACCGCCACGATATGACTGAAATATTGTTGAAAGTGGCGTTTAACCCCAATCGAACAAATCAAACATATTATATAATGTTAAATCGGTTGCGAGTAATCTTGTACCATTCATAAAAAATAGCTCTAACTGCTTTAAAAGAGCTTAACAATGAAAAACTAAAAATGATTGTATTTTTGCACAAGATAATTTTACATTTTTACAAAAGTGTGACAACTTTATGAGTATATTATAAATAAGGTGTTTCGAGTGAAATAAGTAAAGAGAAAAATTACCCTTCATCTAAGTTTTCTGTTATTCTTTAGGTGCGGTGTAAATACAAGAAATTTCCAAATGAACTAGCACTTAATGGGTCTTCTATAAAGTTTCCCTTTAAAGTCAGTTGTTAGTGCAGAAATTATTTTTACCATTGAAAATTAATCTTTGATTTGCCAATTCGAAAAAAGGATATCAAATTCAGTCAAATGCCAAGATTTGAATATGGACATGTATTTGAGAAAAAAATAACCAAGGAGTTCAATTTTACCTTTTGCTACAATGTATATTCGCTTTAGGACAATCCTAGATTCCGTAAGCATCTCATAATCCCCAAATTGTGACCATAGACAACAGTCAATCTGGTTAATACATAAATTTATTCCTCGGGGTAGATCAAGAGAGAAAATAGACCACAAGCTTTTGTAAACTTCCAATATTAATGTGGCAATACATGTATTCCTGCTTATTCTGTTTATTGGGTTAAAATGTTGCATTTGGTCTGCGTCTTTCTTTAAAATAAACGGGGTTAAAAGGGCCCAAAAAGTCATTTTATGGTGTATGGGAAAATTTTATTTTTCGTCAGATTTTGATGGGATCTTTTTCGTTGGATTCCTCTCAGTAATTGCATTTAGTAGTATGTCGACAGAATTTTGCTATCTCTTACCGTTTTCGAGATTATTTGGATCAAATTTGAAAAAAGATGCATTTTTTGCTGATCTTCAAATTTTGAACTTTTTAATTATCCATAGATTTGAACGTTGTTTGTTTTGAATGATTCCTTACTGGAAGGTGAACAAATGTTACTCAAAGCAATTTTTTGTTGCTTTGATCGGTTTTTATATAAAAGGGGCCGAAGATTTTGCAGATGATTAGAAGTTTTTCATCGGATTTTGTTGGGATTTTTTTTCATTTTATTCTTTTTATTGAGAGCTTCCTATCTTCTCTATCTCTTACTATTTTTGAGCTAAGAGGGATCAAAAGGTGGGGAATTTAATTTCGTATAATATGGAAAAAAAATCATTTTCATCTGATTTTGATGGCTTTTTTTTAAATAATTCCTTATGAAAAATGCAACAAAAGTAACACCAGTTTTGAAGATAATGCGGTTCAAAATGATCACTTATCCAGTCATATTACTGTGTCCAGCACTTTACTGTGTCCAGTATATTACTCTGTCCAGCACATTATTGTGTCCAGCAAAATACTGAGACTACACTTGCCCAAAGGTTCATTTGTTCACCAGTAAGGGGTTTAATGGCAAATAACATGGCAACGACTTTTGAATAAAAAGACGGCGAAGTTGAAACGGAATATATAAAATTTTGTCTTCTCTTTGAAGTCTACAACAGGTGTCTTTACATGGAGGGGGGAGTAGCTTCTATCATATTGTTTGAGAAATTTTACATCCCACTCAAACAACAAACGGCAAATTTGAAGGATTCCATTGGAAGAGATTATAACTCCGGGAAGAGAAAAGGTTCCAAGGTTAAATTACTGTGCAGAGTGGAAGAGTAATTATACATCCCGACCCAACACCGGATGTCCTTTAAACGGAGTTCTACTTCAACGCTGGGAAGCCAATTGACTATTGTTTTAACCCCCATCGGTGAAATTCAAAATGTTTTGTGTTTAAAGTGTTTTTTTCACAAAGTGGTTTCGCTAATGGAAAATTAAACTGTATAGTACACATCTAACAAAAGAGCAATAATTTAAACAAGTTTACGATTTTTGTTCCAAATAAAAAGTTACAAAAGTAACGAAATGCTTTCATTATATTTTATCAAGTTAAACAGTTAAATTGAAGACACCGAATTCAGTTGTTTGTTTTGGGCACCGGTAGATAGAACCCACTTGTAATTATTCTCCAGTCTATCACCCCTCCCTGCAAACTATCACCTGCTGCCGTCCTGAATATTGTATGATGATGATGTGTGTTAAACAGCAATGAATTATACTATCATTATGTTCGTTTCTTTAAATGTTCCTTTATTTGAATCCCTACTGAATTTTTAAGTTACTGTAGCTTCAGCATTCGTACTAAACATCATATTTTATTCAAATGAATTATGACTTGTGAATTCCATGGATATTTGACAATTGTGATCAAGAAACACTCACATGAAATGTTTTATCGTCATATTAATTACTGCAATAACAGAAGCATTCAATATAGTTTACAATAAGGCTCTGAAATTTACCGCACATAAAACTAATTATTGTTGTATTTTGGACAGTTAACACACGTCTACTGTTTAATCGGTTGGAATTCTGAAGATATTCATTACCCGCTTCCTGGTTTTACTATGGCAGTGACAATGTCTTGAAGATGATTAATTTACAGGAGAGACAAGTGATCACATCAACTTAAATTGGCGTCAATTGTCTTCAGTATTGGTTTTTCTAAATATCAGTGTTTTTCATCTTGTTTAGATGTGGGCATACCAATGCAAATAATAGAAAAACTTTTTGAAAGTTCGATTTTAATTATTATTGAAAATGACTTATTGAGAATCTCGCGTAAGAAAAATTACATATGATTTGATTTGTATGTTTGTATGTGTGTATAGTACTTTATCATATAAAACCTCATTCAGAGCCGCTGTTTAAATAGAAATTTGTTTTAGATTTTGATTCCATTGATAACAGTTTTCCTTGTTTTTATGTTATATTTTTAAGGACAAAAACAGTCTGAAAGAACTTAACTGTGTCGAGTTCGGTGTACATTATCTTTACTTCGCATATATGTTGTGTTTTCCATTCGGAGATATATCTTGATTTTTCCATGGCGTGTGATAACAGCCACACACTAAAACACCAGTTTTTCAGAATATGTAGTATCATATGTACATTTTGTAGTATCATATGTGGTATGACTGCCAATTAGCCTGTTAAGAATAAACGTCCAAATATATTATATATGTGGCTGGATAAGGTATGTTTGTGCGCGCTCAACCCTTACCTGGGCCAGTCGTGTGACAGAACAACATAAAATAGCAACAAATTTCAACTCTTGAAGTTTTTGTTCGTTGCATTTGTCCTTTAAAACAAAAATGTTCACAGTGTTAAAATTAATTTATTTTTAATAACAAATTTAAATGTGCATCAATTTTCTGAAACTTAACATGTTTTGAAAGAAAAACAACATTATAAATGTTTTGAAAAGAAAAACAACATTGTTTTACTTCGTGTTGAAGGCCTCGCTGTGACTTTGAGAAGAAGAACAGCAATCAAAGCGCTGTTCCTTTGCTTGGAATTTACTTGTATATATGATATTTTTTTGTCAAGAATATTTACACCATATCCCCTTTTTTCTATTATAAAGTCAATAAATGAATATTTTTGTTAACATTAAGAGATAGTCAAAGTCTACATTGAGAGAAAGTACACATCATTTTTAACTATCCTATCATTGCGAATTCGAATTTTAGAAAAGATATAAAATCCTTCTAAAAATCCGAACGTTAGTAGAACCTTCCGGAGACAGAGGGAATAATACTGGATTAGAAAACTGGAAACTTCAATGTCGTGTGACTGGTAGTATAGGCAATTTATCAAGTCCTAGGTGCAGCGATAATGATATGATAACATTTTTTATCATTATCCCCGATGTAAACGAATTCATGGCATCACCTAAAATGCACGATGTATCAACCGATGGCCTTCTTCCATTTGTTCAAAAACCTCTGGGAATGCATCACATTAGAACCAAACTGTGCGCTCTACCACTTTCGAAACTTATTATACAAACCATGTTTACAATCCCCTATTTTGGACCCTTTTTCAGATAAGAACAAATTAGTTTTTTTTTATTCTGGATATAAGTCAACATCGCTTCTTCATACCTGTGACATTGCATGGAAATAAAAAGGAAACCTGTCCCTTACTTTCACTTTTCTTTGCTAACAAAGATTTGGGAATCCATCAAAATCTTAGACCAAAAGTTTGTTACAGCCACAGTTCCACCATATTTTAAAGAAGAATCTGTTCCAATTTATTCCTATACCTTTTCTTCACTTACCTGCCCAAGGTTGGTGGTTCTCCGGCTTCCTCAACTAGTAGAACTGACCGTCGTGATATGACAAAATATTGTTTAAAGTGGCATTAAACCTAAATCAAACAAACATATACTTCACCTATTGCACCCAAAATATTTAATTACAAACGTATATTGCAGGATCTAACTTCTGATGAACTAAAGGCAAACCATTTCTCATTCAAATATGGTCCTGCTGGCCATGTCATGATACGAGATCTAAATATTGTTGAGAACGAATCTCTCAAAACCTCCTTTCTAAAGGACCTAAATATGGCCAGCCACAGTCCATGAACTTGAAATACCACTTTAAGCTATATGGTGGATTCTGTAGAGGACTATGCAAGAAATGGATTAAACGAGAGAAGGAGGACGTTGATACCCTTTCAGAATGGTTGAAAGCTGTAATGTCACTTATTCAAATTAGAATTGGCAAACTTAAAAAAGCAATGAGTACAAGAGCGAAATCTATATTCAAAGATCCAGATGATGCCAAAACTCTGTTTATAATTTATTATATATATGTTGTCGTGCCAGCAGATAAGTCCCCAAATAATATCATCTTTTTCCGCAAAAACATTATATTGATGGTTTAATTAATGAGTTAGGTATTGAAAGCAGACATATCAATCCAACTAACACAGATGCAACACTTTTATAAAGGAAATGATTGATAATCATAAGTCAGTTTTATCTTCTTTTGGAATTTTTTCTTAAGTTGAGAGGACTACGATCTTCTCACAGATCTATTTCTTCACTCGTTTGAAGCATAATTTCTTTGAGAGATATTACAGAAAAAAAGAAAGTTAGCCCAAACCTTTACCTTCAGCTTCCGTTTTGAAGATGATGTTTTCTAACTGACCAATGCATGGTTTTGTTATTATATATATACCTCATCTACCCAAATGAGCTTGAAATTTAATACACAACAAACAGTCTGCCTCATACATTGATCTTCATCTCAAATAAGACAACGAAGGAAGGCTTCACACAAAAGTATATGACAAACTTGATGACTTCAACTTTTCAACAAACAACTTCCCGTTCATTGGCAGTAACATTCCAGCTGCCCCGGCGTATGGCGTGTACATTTCCCAGCTTATACGTTTTTCAAGTGGATGTGTCCAATTTCGCGATTTTTTAGACAGCTGGGTCTTTGACACAAAAACTGCTCAAAGAGGAAATGTTGCTTCTCGGTAAAGTCATCACTTCAAACATTTTACGGTCGATACCACAGTCTTGTCGGCCGGTAAAGAATATCCGTTTTACAGATGAAGAATGACCGTTTCCTGTGAAGATTCGGAGCAGTCCAAAAACAGGCTTTTCGCTTTCCACGCCTGGAGTTTGTGTTTCCCTTTAACCCTGAAATGACTTAAACCGGATTGAATAAATGGACAATGCAGCAAATGTCTTCAAAGAGGCAGGAACTGCTTACCCGTCCGGACCACCTTAGTTCACCCCCGGTTTTATGGTGGGGTCCGTATTGTGTATATTGATATGTTTTTTTATAGTTTTATATGTATACTGTGTCATGTTCCGTCTTATTCGTGTTCTGCCGATTTCCCCTTTTGTCTGGTCCTTTGGTTTTCTTTCGTTTCCTCTTTTAAAATGATAATTATTTTATCAGACTGTCGGGAGGGCTTTAACATCCGTTTTTTCCGTGAAATGACCTGAAATTCCCAGTCAGTTGAAACACGCTCTGTGTCTGATCCATGTGACAATCATTTCAGAAAACTATACAGACAAAATGATGAATAAGAAAAGATCTGCTCTGTTATTGAAGTCATTATCATGATTTGACGACTTTAATTTGTAGGCTACCCCAGCGTTTAGCGTATACAGCTTTTTAATTTCTATTTTAAATTATGACGTCACAACGAGTTTTCCTTTGAAGTTTATATACTTACGATCAATCTTACACTTAAATTTTTTTTTGTGAAAACAATTTCAGATATTTTATGATCCACTTCAGGATATCATTGACTGGTATGAAATGACCGTTTCCTAAATGAAGACGGATCTTTCATTGTTGAAGAATGATTTTATATCAAATATCTGCTTCCCTACTCCGCCAATGCGTTAAATTATATATTACCTGATCCTTATACATATTTAATAACGCCAGTTATGAAACCACTGTTAATCATATTTGAAATCGCCAGTCTTCCCTTTACATCAAACGGATATCATCGGAGTTGGAAATACAGTGGGTTTTGTTTGAGGTTTTCATACGAAAATAATATTTTTGTCGTTCTTTCCAAACTACAAACAATGCATGTGTTACAATTGGACTTTTTAACTGTTTGCACAACTGAGAATGAAAAAGGTAAACAATGCCTGGTTGGTCGGGCTTATATGATTTAAAAACTAACGACTGTATGAGAAACTGACCGCTGACAACCTCAATATTGAGAAAGTTGAGAAACTATAATGAGTAGCTGACATTCAACTTCTTGTTTCCATTCATCCGACAGTTCAGATCGGAAGCTCAAAAGCATAATAGATGGCGTCTTTAAAAAAACATTTTAAGTCTTTCACACTAAAACTCTGTAAGCAAAAACAAAAATTGATGGATAGAGGTGTTCGTTGTCTAGATATAAGAATATTTAAAATGCCTAAAAAGGGTTTCTCTTCATTTTATTGGTTTTTGTAACAAGGTTGTGTCTTTAAACAAAATAAAGAGATGAATTCCACAATTTCGCAAAGTGTTTAACTAGAAATACTGTGTGCGAGCTCACAAAAGGAAATGTATAACACTTCTGTTAAATTATCTCCTCTTGGGAAAATCTGACGTTTCATAAAACGTCTCAGTTTGAGATTTCCTCCAGTATCACCTCAATTCAAAAATTGATCAATGTGATGATAGCATTTCCTGTATTTGAGAAAAAACTCAAGGATTAGGGGATAATCTCAATTTGAGCTGCTTTATGAAACTGAATCCTGATTGCAGCATGAAACCGTAACTTCAATAGTTTCATAAAAATTCACTTAAGCGGTTCAAAGGTGTAGAAAAAAGATAATCGGCGATAAATATTCATGCAACTTGATTACAAGGAGATAAAATAATGAAATGACAAATGGGAGTCACTGGGCAAAAACATAATGCTTTTAAACAGCTAAAACAAGAGGTGACCGAACAACTGACAAGAACAGGTGAATACGAAGAAGAAATTACGTAAAATGGTTGACACAGTTCAGCATTGTTTGGATACGTTTCGATGTATCGGATGGTTGACGATTATGTGTTTGAGAATTCGAATGAGTATGCCAATCTTTCAAATAAAGATAATCAGCAAACTAATTAACGTATGGTTGAAAGAGACAAGACAAATTTGAAACAAACTTAAAGATATAGCGAAAACAAAAGGAATAAAGGCTTGGAATCTACGAACTACTTTACAAAACAAATAACTGATATGAAGTTTACAACCAATAGTTGGAATATCTCTTGAGGAAAATTGTTATTTCTGGATGTTTAATTTTAATGCAGAAAAAATCTTCATGTATTTGGGTTTAATATAGTCAACGAAATATAGTCAATACCAAGGCAGTTGTTTACATCTGACGGATTGTCAACAGGACCCAACTGATGTTTTGAGACAACGATTTTCATGACAGTTATATAAAAATAGGAAATGTCGCATGATTGTCCATGAGACAGCCACCCACCAAATGACAGTATAATTTAAACTTCTACAGGTCCCGTTATGGCTTTCAATAATGAACTAGAGTCCATACCATAACGGAAGCTGTAAAAGGCCCCGAAATACAAAATGTGAAACTATACATAAAACACGACAATCGACCTAACCTAATGCAAAAATGGTGAACATATAACAATAAATGACTAACAAAACAACGACAACCACTGGACTACGGGTTCCTGGCTTGGGACAGGCACACTAGTATGTGGCGGGGTTAAACTAGTAAATTTAGCAGAACATATTCACGTCGTTCTGACCATCTTTATTTTTTACAAAAAAATGTTCATGAAAGAAGAATAATGCTTTTCATTAAGCTATGCAAAATCCATGCGGTACATATAATGCTTTGAGCATGATATCTTGATTGTATATTCGATAACCTTTATTGTCGTCTTTATTGGTTCAAAGATAGTAGGAAAATGTAAGAATTTGTTTGTATTTTAATGGCCTTTCTGTTTCGACAGTAAACCTAGTAATATAAAATCGCGGTAGTTTCTATTAAAATGCAAATGCAGTAATTAGTTTGGGTTTTGATGGGTGAAATTAAACTTTATATTGCAAATGATTTTTTGATTGAAATTGGAATCAAAACTGCATGTCTAAGACCTAAGTACATAAAACACACTACCTCACTTTAGAGATTAATTAAATCTGCAGATTTATTATTTCAGTGCAGCCGTTGTGGAATGATTCTGTAACTTAAATGATATAAATCAAATGGTTTAACAAGAAACAAGTGTTGATTGACAGAAAGCCAATTAATTTTATAACATTTTAAAAACAAAAGAATAAATATCCAATATTAACAAACAATACTTATATATAATAACTATTGGTGTGTGCTTAACATTATTGTAAAAATTTAACTGATGCTCACTAATATATGATAACGAATTTGACACTTTAAAATCAAAGATGAAAATAACCTGGAAATGGTAATTTTTTAGTTTTTATAAAGAGTTCGTTTACTGAAGTATGTTGTTCGTTTCGTTCTGTTTGCCCTAGTCTGATCTGTTTTCTATTAATAGATTTTGTTTGCCCAAGTTGTATCTTCGAATTATTCTAAATGAATTGCCTGCATGTTTAAATTATTGTAAGAAGCCACAGGAAAATTCTACGCTGCACATTTTCGTAACAAAACCAATTTGCATCTATCCCATTTTTAACAGACCTTCCATTTAGTTTGTTGTTTTTCTACATTTGTGTCAAACAATACTTTGATGGAAACTCATGATACTCTCAACAGCGTGTTAGTTTCGTTATATATATACCTATCGCTTGAATCAGTGAAATATTATTCCAGAATGGATGTTTTGTTCTCCGTTGTTTTATAGATTTATGTAAAAGTCAAACATACCAAAACCGTATCAGTTTGGGATAAAAAGCTTTTATTGGAAATACCAACTGATGTCGCTTTCTATTTGTGGTTTTTGAAAATCAAAGGGTAAGAGTGAGTTATCTGAAAGTTATTTTTAAAAGGTAAAGCCATATTCATTTCCAAGTTGTTTACATTATTTTAAGATAAATGCTTTTCATAAGTTACAAAACAGTTTACGAAAATATCACTTATGTCTAGAGTAGAAAACTCAATAGCAAGATCAAAGGACTAGAAATACTGATTATGACATTTTTGCTATAGACTATTTTCTGCAGAAAGTTAATAAGGAGTAGAACACGACAAAAATCGTCAAGTCAGAAGTAAAACTAAACTACAGCCAAAAAATGAAACAAAGGACAAACAAAGAACTCACAACACTACACTGAAAATTAAAGCTGGAGTAACAAGAATCCTAAAAACACTACAGTGTCTTCGGGTGCTCTGGAAGATTATCAACTCCTGTTCCACTAGTGTCACCCGTCGTGTTACTCAGTAATTAGTGACTATCGATTTCAATCATAACCAATATAGGCCACGACAGAAGGAAAATATCCATTTGTGATGGCGACCGAAAAAGTTCGGAGTGATGTCTTAAATCTTACACGAAAAATCCTTGGTTCAGTAGCTTTCGTGTCTGCAGCAACCATCAATGAATAAAATCTTGATAGAAAGCCCAAGCCCTGGAGTATCGTGTCAGCTGATAAATACAAACTCAGTATGCAATTGCGGTTGGAATGTTGCTACAAAGGATCATGAACGGTAAAACTTAAAATGGGGAAATCAAAGTCATCTCTCTTGTCGTACAGTTTATAACCAACCCTTACTGTGAATTTCTAGATGTAAGTAAAGAATAATGCAGATATTGCAGTGTCTGTAATATCTTGATTTCAAGTTCACCGCATCGGTCAACATAGTTAATTGCTGAAATAATATTACTAACAGACCTTGATTTGAGGCTTTCAAAAGCACAATTACTAGGGATTCTGTAACCCCCCCCCCCCCCCATAGCGTTCAAGATTAAACCTTTTGCAATTTTATAGAAAATCACCAGCTGATACTATTGTATGAATTCTCTTAAAAATGTGTACATAATCCTTAAATCATTTTCAAAGAAATAACTTTGACTGGTAATTGTTGTATGTTTGTTCACCTTTGTCATGAGTCAAATAAAAATAATCCGGAAAAAACCCGAATTGTTGCTGTTTTTAACGAAGTTAATTTATTGCAGCCAGTGGTAGATATCACAGTCTGATATCTATAGCGAAAGTGGCAGTTTCTCTCTTAATGGTCAACAACTTTCATTTTATAAACACTTAAGTCAATCTAGAATAAATTCGTTAATGATATAATAGACAAATATTATTCCTCTGAGACTTTTGTGATTTAATGACTTGTCTGCATGCTAATGAAAATATTGTTAAAGGTCACTTGAGAATTCAGATTCTGCCGTGCGCTTTTTCTGTAGGTTTAAATATTTACTAACATGAAATGTCCACAAATTAACAGTTTAGAAAGAATACATAATAGTAACATTAAACCTTGTGGTATAGATAGAATTTCATAAAAAATACATTCTTTAGAGATTATATATCTACACAGAACAAGAAACATTGTATGTAAGCGATGAGTGTAGTTGTTGTCCATTAGAAGCTTCTTTTCTTTCATTCTGGTGTAGGATTTGTTGATGGGCTTACATTGCTTTATGTGTGATATTCGAGATAACAAACTGAGATATTTATTTGTATTACGGAAAATTGTATTTTTGTATTTAGGGTTTCGCCGTATTGTTAATGTCCAAGTAACAGAGCTTTTAAGTTGTATGTTGGGTTATTGCATTATAACATTATATATGTATGATTATCCATGAGACAGCCATCCTTTAAATTTCAATTACAAACATCTGTCATAACATGAATAAAAATGACTCCTATACTTTAGAATAATTAATACTTTTAACTAGGGCATACTAGAAAACACGGGATGGACTCACGGGATGTGCTCGTGGGATGGGCTCATGGGATGGGTTCATGGGCTCTAATTTTGGTGGGCTCCTGGGATGGGTTCATAGGCTCTAATTTTGGTGGGCTCTTGGGATGGGCTCATGGGCTGTTAATTTGATGGGGTTATCGGATAAGCTCATGGGATCAAAATTTAATGGGCTCAGATAAAATCATCACTTTATGTTAAAAAAACATAACAGAAATGCTCATTACCAAAATGTTCTTGTTGCACATTTTATTTTCTAATGCATGACATCTGTATGCAATGCAATTAATTATGAATTCAAGTTTTTCTTATAAGTCCAGTTTCGAATACCCATGCGAGAGATCAAAAGTGCATAGTCCAAAGAGACAAGACAAATTTAAAACAAACTTAAAGATAAAACGTAAACAA
>JARWCS010000007.1:533427-543743 GCA_034783895.1 Geukensia demissa | reverse complement strand
AGATATTAGCCACTTTTCATTTTTCATCCAAATTCTTGGGCCAAAAATGGGCCTTAACGTCCCTCGCCCTGTACAAATGATGAATCAATTACGACCATAATCAAGTGTATGTAATTCTAGCCACTATTATACCAATAACTGTGTTGGGAATGGTCAGTCAAACTTTATGAGGTTACTCAGCCAAGCGTACAACAATTTATGTACTAGTACATGTAAGGTTATAATTGAAAATTTCCATCTAATATTCATTTCTTTTATTAAATATTACCACATACATGTACCATAGTTTAGGTCTATGTTTATGTACATTTACATGGAAATACACAACATGCATGTAAACTACTCATTTAAGTATAAGGTCAATAACCTTATATACTGTCCATTAAAAATATTATAATTAAGATCTTAATGAATCAGATATTGATCAGGCCAGAAACTTATATTGACATCAGCTGATTGTACTGCTATTTATAGAAAATACTGGTTTTTCCTGGACATAAATGTTGATGTTCATTGATCTGTCACATGACTTGTGTATATGTAATTACATTTAGGTATATAAATTAATTTTAAAAGATCATTAATAACAATCAAAATGTCAATATGTTTCACAATCAATAACAAAGAACTCACAGCTGTAGGACAATCTGACTACTATAGGTAGATTCCAAGACCATTCCACAAATTACACTCATACATGTACATGTATTTTTAACTAAGTTCAGATAAGGTTATGATCTCAGTAGACATGGTAGATGAGGAATTGATTTACTGGAACATGTAAGCCAGTTGGAAAACTTTGAAATGTAGACTCTGGTTTATAGTACTTGCAATATAATATAAAAATTGGTATGGACAAATCTGATCTGCCTGAATCATGCTAAAAAGCAGAATAAAATTGTCCTCGACAAATCTGGTCTGTCAATACTAATACTAAAAAACGAATAAAATCTGATCTGCCAATAGCCAGAATCATGCTTAATACTAATACTATATAACGAATAAAATCTGATCTGCCAATAGCCAGAATCATGCTTAAAGCAGAATAAAATCGTCCATGAGGAACTGATCTATAACAGTTATCAAGTTATGTGTCTACCTGTACTGAAGAATCTTTACAACATTACATACATGTATGAATATTAACAATTACATGTACATGTATGTTGTTGTTCAATCTTTCATTTGGGCAACTCTTTTCTTCTTCTTAGACTTGTATTTTGTCTGCTTGTTTATTGTGTAATTGTTTTGTTCTTATTGTAATTTTCATGTTGCCGCTTGGGTCCAAAATTGGAATAAAGAATTATTCTATTCTATTCCATCATGGAAAGGATGCATACATGTACATGTACCGTAAATGCTCAAAAGAAGATTCTTCCAATTTTTTTTCAATATTGATGTTTTTAAGTAAATATCTGCTATCAATCAAACCAGATGACACTATTAGAAGTCCTTGCACTGAAAATTTGTACCAAATTATGAAATTGTTAGAAAGGATATTTTTCTTCTTTTTCTTTTCTTTTTTTTTGTGGGGTGGGGGTACCAGGTGTATTTCATTGAATTTGAACTTTTGTTATGTTGAAGGCCTTATGGCAAACCGTAGATGTTTGTAATTTACATGTTTTGGATGGCTGTCTCATAGAGAATCATACTTAATAATAAATCTGAACTTACCTGTAGAGATTTCAGTCAGCTGTTGTATTTTACGAGGTCCCTCATTAACAGGCATCACTGGTAAAAGAGACTGGACTGGTGCTGAGATCATTATACCAGTCGACATCGGTGTCACCTGCTGAAGTTGTTGTTGTATTATGGAAACTTTCTGTGGTTTTCCAGCTTGACTATGATTGTTTATATACACAGTTTTGGTATCAGGGATAATGGCCGACTGAGATCTCATTGGACTAGCACTTATTAAACTTTTTAAGGTGGCCATTGTTGTCATAGCAACTGTCATGACATTGTTTGAGGTCACTACTGAAGTTAAGTCTCTAGGCACCTGACTATTTCCAATTCCAAATGGAACATTGCATAACTGATGATATGTTTTTTCAGCCTGTCTGTCTTGCACAGATTTGGGGGAGGGCATAGCACTTAATGAAAGACTTTGTGTTGCTTTGATACGGTTCTGAAGATCAGGCTGCATGTGCATATTTGATAAACTTCCAAGTCTTTGCTGTATAGGACTTGGATAAGCACTAAATGGAATATTTCTCTGCGAAGATGTACCAGTAGGTGTATGAATATCAATACCAGAATCTTCACTTCTTAATGAATCTTGCTTTGACAAGTTAGCACTTTTCTGATATAAATGTTCCAGTGAGTGTGGCTGCATCACTCCTAAGGCACTAGATCCACCTGGAAATCTGGGTGTTATTGGGGACACATGTTCTGAGGAGGAACTTCCTGATTTTGAACTCCAACTTCTGGTTGGAGAGTTCATGTATACCTGTGCATGTGACCTTGGCAAAGGTGAGATAGGTGTGAAGGACACAGAATTCCTTCCTCCTGTTGATGGCGAAGGTCCACTTCCTGTTATAGGAGAGAGGGGAGTCTGCATAGGTGTGGGTGAATATGCAGGTGTTGTAGATCTTGAATTTCCTAACGATAACAACATATTAGCTGCCTCAGCTTCATCACAACGAACTGGAGTTGCAGATTGATCGTACTCGCTATCACGATTCGACTGAGTTTCCCAGTCTAGCTGTCCATCATTCATGTCACCTTTACCTGACCCTGGATACCCCTGACCTCTACCATTCTTTTGACCTTTCATTGATAAATGTCTAGAGCAATATCCTCTCCTTTGTGATTCTTTAGTACACCCTTCCTTTGAACAAAGACGTCTCCACTGTTTTCCATTAAATTTTTTTCTGATGCCATTTGGAGTAGAAACAACATCTCCTTTCTTATATTTCTGAGATGTGGAAGGTGAACGAGGAGTACTTGACCGACTACTTTCACCTGATTGTGCACTACGACTTCTGGCAGATTCCCGTTTTTTGGGAGGCTGTCTATTACCCTGCCCCCTTGACCCTGATCCAGGAGTAGCACTTCCTGACCTAGGTGTACTTAACCCTGAGGAATCAAAGAAATCTTCACTTTTCATTTCATCTTCAGATGAATCTCCTCTTTCATTACTTGTACTTTGTGGCAGTGAAGGAGATCGTTCAAATCTCTGTACAACTGAAGGGCTTATCTCAGCATGATGAGCAGGGTGTAGTGGTAGAGGCTGCGGTTGATGAGGGACATGAACTGAAATTGGGGTTGAGATAAACTGAGGTGGAGGTGGTGTTTCTTGTTCAGGAATACCATCTTCTAATTCCTCAAACCAGGGTGGTTGTAGAAGTCTTAATACTGCCCTGGATACCCAGTCATCAAATTTATTATCTCTTGTTCTGACACGATAACCTATTTGATGTGTTCGTTTGGCAACAATTTGTCCTTCAACATAAACATTTTGTTCTGGATTTGTTCTAACACATACTTTGGACCCAACACCTAACATGATAGCCATAGGACTATTGTCGCTTATAATATCACAGAAGTTTCTTTGATCGCATACATCATTGTAATACACAAGGTTTTTATCATTGTCAAACACAACTCCAATATGACGATTGTTTTTAATATCCCTGATTACACTCGGCTGATAAAAACTATCACGTTTAGCAAGAACTCGTTGATGTATCCATTCACTGAAATCAATAACTGGTCTTTTTGATGGAGGCATAGCTTCTTTATCCATATCATTACTTTTTCGTTTCTTTGGTGGTATACCAATCAACTTTTCCTCTGTGGGAGTTCTCATTCCTGAATCCCCAGGGTGATTAGCTCCTTCTGCTATCCTTTGCATTGTGGTATTGTTTTCAGGTTTTGGACTTGGGTGGGGACGAAGCGAAGGAGGGGGTAATGGCTGTTGAAATGATCCCTCCGTTTCGTTATTTTGTTCTTCTGTGTTCTCTACCGTCTTCCTACTTTTACCAGTCTTTCCTCCTATAAACATAGAACATGTAAACATTTATGAATTTTTCTATCGTGAAATAACTGTTCATTTGTGGAAATTTTATTGCATCTGCCTCATGTCTTCTGTCAGATATCCTCTTGGATTAAATGATAACACCCACCGATTACTCCCGTTTGATGTCGCTACTGCACTACAGGTTATTTTGCTTTGTTACGTCAGATTTTTTGCAAAAAAATATCAGTTGACAAATGTTTGAGAATTGTTCCTATTGAGTTCATTTTCCTAAATAAGTGACGTCACAAAACAAACTTCTAGTACAGCAGTGCCACCCAGCAGGAGTCACTGGAGGGTGTAACCCATTGGTGTAGGATAATGCCTGCTCAAGTCAATCTTTAAGTTATTCATCCCTCCCCACCCACTTTCCCCCCATTTTTTTCCTTTATGTTTTTTTTTTCTAAGAAACAATCTATTTGCAAGTTTTGAGTTCCCTGGCATCAGATTCTGCGTAATTCTTTATTTCCACACCTGATACAAAGGCTTTTAAACATTTCAGTATGCCTGGTCACTAAATAGTGGATTGGTTGGAATTTACAAGGTTGAAAAGAAAACACAGCCAGCACCATCATTTGGAGTTGTGGGGGATAGGAGTCTAAAAATTTAATTGATGTTGGCTGATTATCACTAGTCATGAAATCAATAACAATATGAGAATACTACAAATTAACATCACTTTTTATTGTTTATAATTGGAAATCACTGGGATGGACTATACAGTCATCTCTTGTTATCCCTGTCAAATTTCAGGTAAATCTAAAGAATTCTCTGAGATTGTTGAGTTGATTATGACCAAATAGTCTGTATTTGTTATAGTTACAGCATATCTGAAATCCAGGACATTCTGTTAATGCAAAATTTGCATAGGAAAAACTATTGAAATGTCAAAATCCTGAAATAATAAACTGAGGTGCTTTGCAAGTGCAGCTTGATACCACGCAACATGTTTACATGTAAAAGGTGAACAAATGATACGTATTTGACAAAGTAATATGACTGGATCAATGATCATTTTGACCACCATCATCCTTGAAACTAGAGTAGATATAAGTGATGATTTGGAAAAACTCCCATCAAAATTGGATGAATAATAAATTTTCCATTCCATGTAAAATTGATTTTTTTGCCCATTTTGAACCCTATTCTCTTGAATAAATCCATAGACATACTCTGAAAGCTGTCAATGAGAGGAATCAAATAAAAAAAAACCCATCAAAATCGGATGAAAATAAAAATATCTTATCCCCTGCAAAGCTGCCTGTTTTAACCTTTGCTACAAAAAATGCTTAGAGAAACTTTTTTTCCAATTTTCATAAGGAATCATAAGATTCCTCAGATTTTGATTTTTTAACAATTATTGCATACTAATACAAACCTTTGTTGCCAGAATTTCTACCAGGGACATCTGTTTCTTGATTCTTGTTATCAGCTACTTGTTCATCTGACTGGTCTGGTTCATTACCACATTCTTCAGAGTTCAGTCCAGATCTTTTCTTTCCTCTTCCTACTAAGAAAATAGGCACAATTTACTATAATGAACATTCCTACTAATAAATTTGGCACTATTTACTACCAAGGACCTTTCTTCTTATAACCTGGGCACAATTTACTACCAAGGAACACTTCTACTAATAAACTGGGCACAATTTACTACCAAGGAACACTTCTCCTAATAAACTGGGCACAATTCACTACAAAAAGGAACACTTCTACTAATAAACTGGGCACAATTTACTACCAAGGAACACTTCTACTAATAAACTGGGCATAATTTACTATCAAGGAACACTTGTACTAATAAACTGGGCACAATTTACTACAAAGGAACACTTCTACTAATAAACTGGGCACAATTTTCTACCAATGAACACTTTTACTAATAAACTGGGCACAATTAACTAGCAAGGAATATTTCTATTATTTAACTGGCTCAACCTACTACATGGGAATACCTACTAATAAACTGGAAAACTGGGCACAATATACTACCAAGGACCTTCCTACTAATAAACTGGGCACAATATACTACCAAGGACCTTACTACTAATAAACTGGGCACAGTTTACTACTAAGAACATTCCTGCTAATAAACTAGGCACAATATACTATCAAGAAACATTTCTAATAATAAACTGGGCACAATTTACCAAGTACCTTCTTACTAATAAACACAGTAACCAGGGAATCCTCCTGCTAAAAAAACTGGGAAAAATTTACTTCCAAGGAACCTGTCTATATATAAACAAGGCTTCTTTACTACCAGGGAGCCTAACAATTACAAAAAGCAAAATGTTCTTGCAAGGAACATCCCCACTTATAAACAAGAATCAGACCTAAAATAAAATATTGTTTCTTTGTTGTTTACTGACCAAACCTAAAAAGATCCACCCTACCAGTTTTGTTAATGCTTTTGGTATGTTTTAAATGCTTTGCAGAAATTTTCATCACTGTTGATAAAATAAAATAATTTTCCTACCTACGTTCCCCACACTCTGAAGATACAGTCAAAAACAGCAAAAAACATATTTTTAAGGTTGGCCCCAATTTACTACCAAGGACCCTTACCACTAATCAACAATGCAGAATTTACTACCGTATTGTATGAATGTCATTAAGAAAGTTTGAACTACAAATAAATATAATCTTCAGACCTTCAACAATGGACAAAGATCCAAGCTGTAAGGCAAGCTGTAAAAGACCCCAAGACTTCCTATTTGTACACAAGGCACAATTTTTTAAAAGTATGTGTGTTTTTTTTTAATTTGAAGGAAAAATATTAAGATACTGATTTTTTGCTGTCTCCAAGTCTACATTTTGTACAGTCTGATGACTATTTAAGAGATTGAAGAACATCAGCCATGGATTATTCATAAATCATTTCAAACTGAGATTTTCTTCAAATCTTTTCGAGTTTTTCATCAAATATTGAAAATGCTGTCATGTTGATTGGACAAGATTTTGAGTTCATGAAACAGTTGAGGAAATCCTAAACTAATATGTTTTATGAAAATGAAGCATGGTTACATCACTGAACAGTTTTACTACAAACATTCCATGGTCTAGCTCTTAGGAATGTGTTGCATTTGTCAACAATAAAATGTCATACTGACAAAGCTTACAAAAACAATGCAGTCATACCAGAGCATGTTAAATAGGTCAAAGCTACATTTTTTTACTTTACACACCATTTAACTAATCTTTGCTTGCAAAGAATTTCACAAAGGATAAGAATAACTTGGGTCTGGAGGACATAACTTACTAGCAAAGAGGCATTGGGCAAAAATATCATATCAATATAGACCAGAAGACCAATGATGTGCATTTGTCTGAGTTACATTCTTGAAAATTTGAAATCAAGATATGCTTAAAAGCATACCATAACAAAATGAGAAAGTTTGACAAATTCTGAGAAAATATACTTCAAATTTGTCCAAGTAGAAGGTGCACATCATCAATCTTTCAAAGAGTTAATTTACACAAACTATCAATATTCTTTATTTAGCAGTTGACAACAAAAAGACCAACTTTTGTTGAGAAAAAAATCATTCAAAGGAGTAGGGACATGAATGTCCTATTTTTGGTCCAAATATATGAAAGTATTTAATCTTTCAAAATAGGATGAAAAGTAAAATATTGGGAAATAAAGAATATCAACTATTTATGGTAAACAATGTGCACTATGATGTCACTTTCTAAGCCTATTTATCAACCTAACCTCTGACCTTTGCATTAAATGTACAATTTACATCAATCAAATTCTGAAAATAGATACAGGTCTTAAACCATAAATACAATAATTTAAAAATCAATAGGCACAAAATGTTGTAAAAATCAGCAAGTTGCAGATATTAGGAATATCCTTCTTAATTGAGCAAACAAATCAATCCAAAAAGTCAACCAGTTTAAACTTTTATTTGACTCCCCTTTATAATTTTATGAACATAAAATGAGACTAAACTCTGAACAACTTATCAGGACTTCCATGTTACAGATCAAACTCTGAACAACTTATCAGGACTTCCATGTTACAGATCAAACTCTGAATTCACTTAAACACATTTTTTATAAAGGAAATTCTAGTAAATACTTTAGAGAAATAACTGAATACAAATGTGTAGTAATAGAAATTATGTAGGCGTTTAAAGGTTTCAAAATATATACAGTGTGTGATCAAGTACAATGTGTACAACTAGTCGTCTATAATAATGAACTCTTCGTATTTATGATTTTAAACATTTTCTGGATTAAATATAATCTATATTTTCAACTCTTCTAAGAAGTATACCAGACCAACAAAACAAGAACAGAGACTATGTCTGTTATGAGGGTACCATTCTAATAATTATAAAAATTTCTGAATCCAAGCTTTGATCTTTTACTTTGATCATGACTTGTACCAAAATTGTTCAAATTTTTGTGCTTTCAAAATGTGCTTGTTCATTTATCACAACTTTATTCAAGCCCTTCCAGTTCTTAAATCTAATTCATTTATGAATTTCTCTTAAACAGGTAAAATAAGATTGTAACATGCAGGTAGTCTGTAATATCAAAGACTCGCAGGAGTCTTTTCTACTCACCTAATATATGACTGCTTAAGGATTGTGTACCCCCCCCCATTAGCGTTGAAAGTTAAACCTATGGAAATTTTATAGAAAACCTCAGCTTTAACTACTGTGAGAATTCTCTAAAAAAAATGTATATATCAGGGTTATAATGAGTAGAAACTCCTGTTTAAAAGTCATAAAAAGCTTCCCTGTGCTTGTGTTGTATCTTCTTATTTATTTTCTGGTACTAAATGTACATGTATGTTGTAAAGATTCTAACATTGTAATTTGTAAAATTCCCTTGCATAACATTTTTTATAGATGTGTATAAGATGTGGATCTTTTCAAAATGTATTTCTTTTTCTTTCTTTTTTAAAGTAATACCGATTGATGGATTCCTGTTAAATGCCACATTAGAAAGGTTTCAGCTATGACAAGAACAAAGGCAATATTAACTAAAACATCGGGAAAACGTGTCTATGGGACACGAAGCCTCCACTCTGGCAAACAGGAAGTTGACATATGGTGGACCTCAAAAGGGGAGATGCAGTACAACTCACCCAGATAATGCTTCAGACCCAATATGAAATCAATCAAGCATATCAAGTCTAGAAATCTTTGAAGAAATTTTACAGCATGGAAATTCAATACAATGTCTCGGCAAACAGGAAGTAGACATGACAGACCTCATGGTACAACTAGCTCTGATAATGCTTCCGACTAAATATCAATCAAACATACCACAGCAGAGAAAACTGACAGATGTACGGACATACGGCGGGCACATAATTATATGAGAGGTTAAGATGGATGATAATGAAATGTAACTGTACACAAATATAACCAGTGTTAAAAAGTAAGTTTTAACTGTAAAAAGAACAACACAATCTGTTGAGTAAACAATGACAGATAAAGGTATAAATTGTCCTAGGTAAAAATAGAACAAACATAAAAAAATGTGACATACAAATGTGCATAGCGCAATCTTAAATTAATGCTGAATACATGTTTTTTGAAATCAAATAAGTTACCAAAGTCTTAACATGTGAGCAGCATTCCTTAAAATAAATCTGTGAAAGCTAAGTGTCAAATTCATGTCTAGTTTGTATTTTCTGGAATAGAAGCATGTTTGAATTGTTCTGTATGGTTTTCATAAATGCTGGTACTGCAAATATCCTTGTCTACTGTTGATGACTGACATATTTTGTAATGTCATCATATCATGTGATACTATATTACTTATAAAATCTTCTAATGATTTATTATCATGATATCATACCATTTGTAGTCTGGTGAATGTGTTTATTTGTTTGATTGATTGGGGTTTAACGCCACTTTCAACAATATTTCAGTGAGTCCATTTTACTGGTGGAGGAACCAGAGTACCCGGAGATTGATTGAATGTTCCTTAACGTCCAGTGGCAAATATTTCATGCATATTCAGGACGAGAGCATATTAATGAATAAATTATGATGATGAATGAACCCTGCTTTGTACTAGACCGACACGCTGAGCCGGTTGTTTTAACATGCTTGCTCATGAAAGCAATAGTTTGCAGGTAGATATGCCACTTTACCCAGACACATTATTCTGACTCTGGGCCAACCCGACTTTGCTCTTACTCCTAATAAATGCGTGCCTAGCAGAGAAGCAGTAATACCAATTTTAATGTCTTTGCATTTCGGGGCCTTTTACAGCTTCTGTTATGGTATGGACTCTGGTTCATTGTTGAAGGCCATAATGGGACCTG
>JARWCS010000007.1:506083-518805 GCA_034783895.1 Geukensia demissa | reverse complement strand
AACTCATGAATTCTTAAAAACAGAAGAGAAGAACATTTTGTCCAAATAAACAATTAAACTGCTGAAAATTCTCTGTTCATTAGTGAAAATTTCATAAAAATTGGATAACAAATGACTTCGTAATAATTTTTTGAAAAAAATGTGATTTTATATGAATTATATAGGAAAAATATGATGTGGTGCAATATATATAGCCACATACTGTATATAAACAAAAACAACAAACTGCACATGAGACACAAAAATTATTGCAGTTTTATAAAATAACATAGATAATTTGATTAAATGATCTAAAAACAGTTACAACTCGAATTCTACAGGTTAGTTACCAATTCTACAGGTTAGTTACCAATTTTTCTCTTTATTTTGGTAGGGGAAATAATTGTTCATGAAAAACCACTTGCAGCGGCAACTTGGACAGACAGTATATGCACAAACTTGGTGATAAGTCAATTAATGGTACAAGAACCAATCTTGCCAACTTAATTCTTTCTCTGGTTATTTCTTTGTTGTTACGCTTTTTTTCTAAGGCCATAATAAAAAAATTTCAAGATTGACATCCAACTGTTCAAAAAAATTTGGGATGGGCGAAGAGCAGTGAATTTTATTTTTTATTTAACATGCTGTCTGTCATTTCCTGTTTTCAATGACTGGAAGAGTCATATAGAACAATATTTAGAGTTGGATTCAGACACCACAGGGATATTTCTGGCCGTTTTTTTTAGTAGAAACTTAGAAAAAAATATTTGGGTCGGGAAGAGATTACGATCTATGAATTTTTTTATCATGGCGAATATAGCAACCACTTTTGGAATATTGATTTTTAAGTAAAGGAATTGAGTTAAAACTGAAAATGTCAAGTTAAGACCGAATGAACGGTTGACAACTTTAATCCATTTACTATAATCTGATTGTTAAAGATGTTGCCTTACTTAGTTACTAATGTTATTTTCTCTACTTCAGTTTTAACAATAATAACAATGGGAAAATCTGATTTGTCCACTTAACTGTTACAACAAAATCTGATAAAAAAAATTCTCTAAAAGACTGAACTATGTTAAAAGAATTATAATGACAAGTAACAATGTTGTTGGAATACAAAGCACTATTAAAGTCAGTCTGATTGCCACAACATATTTGCAATCATTAACTGTCTTGTAGAACTCCTGTTGTTAATGGACAATATTCCTATTTTTAAAAATTTTTCTAGTTTGAAATGTCCAAAAAATGAAAAATTTAAATATTTATTATTATTATTTTTAAGTATAGATTGCCAGGGGATATTTTACATTTAATCCATATTTTCTGTTATCAGAAATTAGACATTTTTTATATCAAGATAGACTTTTCTGATATCAGATATTATATTTTTAATATCCAGAAGTAGACTTTGATGTCATTTGTGCTTCATAATAGCTCAATAATTTAACAAGTATTTTTATATAAAGGAACTGAACAGATGTTAAAATCAATTTAGAAATGTCAACAATAAGATTACCTATGATTATTTGCCCTATTCATACTTTCCAATAGACAAAACATAATGTACGATTTTTTAATTTAAATTATCAAATTTTCAAAACTATTTACACATTTCCACTTATTTACATTTTCTTTATGTATCGTTTAGAATGCCTAAATATATCATTTTCCTATTTTTACTTTTTGCAAGTGGCAGCATTCCATTGAGATATGAGGATCTATAAAGCTTTCTAAATCTTTTATCTGTTGAGGAAAAAACCGCTCATCAGAGACAGAACAAACTGAAACCAACAATCCATGCTATACATAAACTTACGATTCCAAGTGAGGTTATTAAAATAACTTTTTGGTTCTTAGACCTTATCTCTATTCAGAAACCAAATACAATTTTTGAAGAGGCTTTTCAAAGAGAAAAAAGTGAAAAAAGATATCCGTTATGGCTTTTTTGAGATTTGATCAATGTAAAGACCTATTGGTAGTTAAAATAATACCCCCATCTCTCATCATTTCCTACAAAATTTGGCCTGAGAAACCAGGAATGAATTGCATGGCCTAATGCTATTAAGAAAAAAAAATATAGGCTATTCATTGCCAGAGCTTCAATTTAAACCATAATCCTGCAATAAAATATAATTCTATAGAAAAGAGGAAAAATCAATCCCTAACAGTTTGAGTTCCTTACTGCAGCATTTATTGACACTCTAAGAACCAATATAAAAATATACATTTAATTAACAGTCCTGACTAAACTTCTCCATTTATCTTTCTCTCTGATCAAAAGATTGATGAAAATAAAAATCTTTAACCTGCTGCAAACCAAATCTAATGTTTTGTAAAATAAGGAAACTTTGTGTTTTCATGCTGCCTATTGATTGTGAGAAAATTAATGTTTCCATTAAAAAGACAATTTGGAGATTTCCTCCGTTAATCACTGAACTGTAAGACAAAGTTGATCTACAACTGTCAATCAATTATGCAAATTAGGTGGCAAAGAAATTCTGTAACAAGTTTTGTGAAAGTAAATGATTTCTGTTAAAGGGGTGGTGTCAATATTGCAATTATTTGTATAACAGTGTGTCAATTGTGATGTTCTAAGAGCTGGTCATGGATTAAATGAGTTTTTTACCGAATCAATCTACATTTGGTAAATAAAAATGACTGTAATAGAAGCACAGCAGGTTCAGATAATAGAACATTCATCATCTGACAATCGACTTCCATCAATGTCCGATACATAATAGGATCTCAGTAAGAATTTTACTTTTATAGTAAAACCCAACAAGATACTCAAATCATTAACTCATAAACTGGATTATTATCATTAAAAAAAATGAAATTTATGAAAAATATTATCATCAACATAGTTTTTGTATTCTTAATTTAAAACTTAATACTTGAATAGGTTCAATACAACATGAAAAGTGGATTGATATCAATTCAAATAGAAAAGAAAATGAGTGTTTTTTTTCATCTGAAAAAGAATTTTTTTCTGTCTTAATACTGATAGTTTTTGGAAATCGCAGAATTTTCTTAAACATATTTTTCCATTTCTTCAAGGAGGGCACAATAGATGAAAAATTACATTTTTAACTTAATTTTCAAATATTTCAAATGTTCCTAGTATTAAAGTTGTCATAGCATATTTTATCATGGTCAATAAGCCAAGCTTTGCAGTTAAATAGAATAGGTTTAGTGTGACTGTATAAAATCCCATATTACAGACTAGTTTATTTGCAAGCTGGTAATGACTAGAAGAAGAAAATGTATTACATCAAATTGAAGCATAAACCATTAGAAGTAAATAGCAATTACTTAGTTAGAAAGAAACAGATTATTTTCCACCACATTATCTATTGCCAGTAGATTCTGACACACTCCCGCTATCAATTAGCCAGAACAATATAAATGTTTTACCCGAGGGTATGTAATTCCCGTCCCATATAATTTCCTTAATTTATATCATGATTTGTTGCACTGAAACATATAATAAACTTAGTTGGAAATAAATTTCTGTTATGATGGTTGATTAGTCGTTAACTACAAAATGAGGAACAATAAAGAATTCCAATATATAGAGACAGAGCTAATATACAAATCATTATAGAACATCCAAGAAACTTGTTTCTTCTCCAATATCTTCACAAAAGAGGATTGAATTTGACCTTCTGACACTGTCTTCTGTCTCGGAAATGTAATTTTCTGTTTTTAATCAATCTTGAAGAATACAAAATATTTAAAGACTATATTCTCTTTTTTTCAGCGATGGTTCAAGATGCAGACTTTGTGCAAACAAACTGTGACGCCAAGCTTTCACATTAATAGAAATGTTTTAATATACTATTATATTGGCTGATTGAGAAAGCAATGTAGTTTCTTTGGTATTGTGTGTTTTATGTGTTGCAGCAACCCAGTACATAAAATAAGAAGGTGAAAATATCCTAAACTATATGTCCCTCTGCAAAATGCAGGCGACACTAAAATTACAATTTAACGTTGTCCATTCGGAATATGAATTTTTGAGGAAAACTTCTGGGATATGAAAGTAAACTTTAATCACTTAAACACCATTGGTAACTCATATCTCTTCCCTAGTTCATTATTTCTTATATTTTTTACTTTATGGTCACCATTGAGATAGAGATATCATGGCCTGATAGTACAGGTTGTTGCTCAAAAGTGGGCAATTCATCTTAATAAGTAGATTCTCATCCCTCACCTTTAAAATCAACCCACCCTGATTGTTTTTTTATTTCCAAAGCATTCAGAAATTTCTAAAAACTAAACTGTTCAGAATATTTTACATTCTTTTCTATTTCTGCTCAATGATATCCTTTATATTCAGACAAAACTTAATATAAACTAAATAATACATGTTTCAGCTAACTTTATGTAACAGAAAATAAAAAAAAAATCTTCCAATAGAGAGTTACTGTGTTACAGAGTTGACAATTTATATAAAAAAAGAGAAAATATAGCATGAATGTCAGGGGGACAACACTCAATCTTCATAAGAAACAGAGGATATTGTTATATCTAGAGGTCCTCTCAAGGCCTCAAACAAGGGTGGAATCCCAACTCATGTGATAAAATTACCCAAACAAATAAACATGTATAGGTAAAATTAAGCACAGCTTGCCTTGATGTTATACAATGTTAAGAAGACATACTGTGGGCAAAACTCCCATCCCCTCATACCAAGTTTCAAAATGAGTTATCTGTCCTTGGAATGAGACGTTGAATTACCTCTCTATACTTATCTTCACACTGTGTCTATGTTAATGTAAAAAATAATTGAAATCCATTGAATATTTCAGGAAGAGATGCACTTACAATGTATGCGGACAGATGGACAGAAGGGGACTCCTATACACCCGACTTTGTTTTAGGGGGTATTAAAAAAACATGAAAGACAAAGGCCAACCATAACCTCAACTCCTTATTTGGGACAGGCACATGATATATGTGGTGGGGTTAAATATGTTTTGCTGGATCCATTCCTTCTGCACGAGGCCTGATTAATATTTGTTTACATATAGAAGAATATCAATTTATCTGGACTAAGTATATCAGGGTAAAATATTCCTGCAAATACTGTTATCAATAGCCCCACATAAACATATAACAAACATTGACAATGATTTAACAATTTTTCAAACTTTAATTATGTATAACATGTTTCTATCCTGAATATGCATGAAATATTTGCCACTGGAAGCTAAACAACAATTAACCAATCTTAACATTCTGTAACATTTTGATTTGGTTACTTGGTTGTTTTAAAAGTAACAGAATTTCTACTGTATTATTTCTCTAAGTTCAGAGTAGAATATCCATATGAGAGATCAAAAGTGCATAGTTCAAAGAGACAAGACAAATTTGAAACAAACCTGATTCAATGTCATTTTACTGTGTGATTTCCATCAATGTTACATAATTAACATTATCCACATTGCAGTGTTCTATTTTATATTTTACATTAAATATTGATGAAATTGTAGATTCTAATACAAACAGTATGTACTGAAATATCCAATAAAGTAAACTGGAAACATTGAAGAAGAAGGCTTCTATTTTAAATTTTTTGAATTTTTAATTACAAGTGTTAAATTGTAACTAGAGCCAGTCACTTAACATTTTGACATGTTTTATTTAAATTTCTTTTTTCATTCTGCTTATTCCTGTATGAAATAAACAGCAAAAATCTTAAGACTCTGTTATGAGAAAAATACTTTAACAAGTCTGCCTATCTGATGTGAAAAAGAAATGCACCTTAACCAAATAAAACTTACATGCACATTCAATTAATGTAATTCCAGGTAATTCCACTAACAACTTTTGGAACAAAATGTATTCCTATCATCCACCTGTTTGTAACTTTCCCTCCTTTTTCAAGTTTGTCCTATGACAAACCAGACACAATTCTGAAACATCAATAATTTAATTAAAGTTTTACTCAGACTTAGGTAATTTAGTGTGAAAATCTAATTAGTTTCTTACCTATACCCTATAATTAAGTGTCTCAACAAACACCCTCTAGACCCAGAATATTACCCTCGGGCCATGTGACAGAACAATCCAATCAAAACAATCCTCTGAGATTTGAAAAGGACACTGCCAATACTGGAGGCAGACATGTCAGTGATTTTACTGCATTGATGCACTTAATGGTATTAAAGAATTTTAATCCTACCATTCTAAATGTTATCGTTTGTGTTGTAGAGCTGATGGGATTGCACCGATGGACAAATGACTGTCTAATGAATGACTGCTTTTACATGAAAACCATATTAAAACAATCTAAATCAATGTAATGCAAGGAGTCTATAATAAAATTACAATTAAACAGGTTTTTTTACAATAGGTTCTCCATGATAACATATTTTTTTCAGATATGACAGCCGATTGTCTGGGATTGTTTGTTATTGAACGAGGCTATTTCAGAAATAAACTATACTCTCCCAAAAAAGAAATGCAACAGCAGGATTAGAAAATAAAATTACAGAAGTTTGCAAAATGAATTTGATATACTTAATATAAGGGTAAATATTATGATAAATACATGCCTAAAGATTGCGAATAAATTTCCTTATCAATTGATGTAACAAAATTTCCTGAATTTGAATATCATCAAAATCTCACAAAAATTGCCACAACTTTGGTAATTTTTAGCGTTTCCTTAGTGAATTTAGATAGGATTCATGTAGAGAAAATCTATATGTTACCTTCTTATCAAAGTTGAACCAACTTCCAATTTTTGGTCCCAAATTTGCAAAATCAGATTTTTACTATGGCGACTTGCCAGAATAGAATTAATGGATTTTTCATGTTGTATTCCTTAATCAAAAACGAGTGTTTTAAAATGACATTAAAAATTTTATTAACATAAACTTTCCTCACCTTTTAAAGCAAAGAAACATTACAGTAAAAATCCCAATATTAGGCCCCACCTTTATAATAAAAAGCCCCGAAAGTGCCTCCTCAATATTTGATTCCACTTTTGCTTATACTTTTAAGATGTATGTTTTGATCATTCATCTTAAACACATAAGTGACAACTGTCCAAACAAAAATTATTTTATGTATAATGATAATTTTTGTTTTGTTTATAGTAGAGTATAGCCAAGTTTTTGAATTCTTGACACATCAGGAAACATGTTCTGTTATATTTTTTTTTTCTGTTAATTTCTTATTAATATTAACATTATCTTTAGAACTGCTTTATTTTATACCAAATTATCTAAGTTAAGGCCCTTATAAGGACAACTAAAAAATTTTTTTTGTCTCTGAAAATGAAGAAATTCAAAATTTAATAACTTGGACTTTAGCAATTATGGATATTCTTCTTTAACTGTCACATTGTGGTTGTATAGCTGTTTGTTTCAATATCTTCTCAGTGGTGTGTATTTCTATTACTTGTATACTTTTCAGCTAGATGCAATGCGGCTCATAAGACAATCACTTTGTAGTATTTGGAAGAACTGTCTCAAAAGCCCCAACACATAGCACTATCGTTGATAAACTGTATGTAGATTTTACCACCTCTGATATATGCAGACCATAAAAACTGTATAAACGTAATATATAAACCATCAAATCTGTTTTGATCCTGTGTTTGTGTGTTTTTCGTGCAGGTGGGTTTTGAAAATTTAACCTGATGCAAAACAAATAAAAAAAACAGACAAGGCCTAGGCTAGAGGCCATAACATTAGAGTCTAATTATCAATTTATACTTTTAAACAATATCATGCAATACAAAAAATAAGGCGCTTGGACAGTGTCCCCTATAATATAACAGTTATTTATTGGCTAGACTGATCAAATAACTTGATACAGACTAAAAAATATAAGAATTAACAATATAGACTATTTGGCCATATAGGCCCCTATTCTAATTCTAACATAACTGAAATCAGAAATCATCCATTTAGGCTTAAAAAAGCTTAAAAAAGCATTCTAACACAAACAGAATTAGAACCAATATGTTGATTTTGTGAAGAAAAGGTCAAAGAATGCAAATTATTATATAACATTGTATAACTGTTACACCATCTTACCAACTTCTATGACACACCTTATTACTTTGTAACTGTAATATGTTTTAAACAATTACTTGTTACCATTGATACCATAATTGTCACTCATTTCACAAAATCAATTTTTCATAAACATTAATTTTGGTGTAGGACCATTTTCTTCATTAAAGTAACATAACTATTGTTATTTCTCAGAATGATAATTACTTACAATCGGAAATAGATGTCATGAAACACACGATGATTGACAGCAATGTATTTATTGACCAAATATAAAACAAGTCTTAAATTTCAAACAAAGCCTAAAAAAATGTTAGACAAACAACAATTTGGACCAGAAAATAACTTAATTAAACATGTCATAATATTGTTAATTTTTTATTATTAACCTATGAATATTCAATTATTTATGATCTTATCTAGATCATTTAGAATACATAATAAGATTCTAAACAAACCCTGAATCAAGAAAGAAATCAAAAAATAAAATTTCTATATCAACAATAAAACAGGGTAATTACCGGTATGCTTGAACTTGAATGTATCCAAGATCACAGGTATATAAAACTGCTTATTCCATCAAGTGGTCACTGCATAATTACAAATTATTTAAACCGGTACCTTGCATATTTTAGCTATTGAGGTTTGACTACATTCAATGCAAACAACTGACAAGAATTAAAGTACTTGAAACACATTTAACAAAAATCTTCAGCAATTCCATTCCATGTAAACATACAAGGATGACAGGGAAAGCACTTCTACTTCCCACCCATGATGGTATTGCTACAGTGTTGGAAACATGTCACAGAACCCACCCATAGCTGCAATTTAAAATGCTTTCCCTGGATGCAATATTTTTTTTGACAGACAGGCACAAAACAAATGGCAGGGTTGAACTGTTAACAAGATTTTCATTTTACCTTACCCTCTTGTTGAAAATTCAAGAATTTTTGGATAAGTTTGGACAAAAAAACCCTGGTCATAGCTTGGAGTCAAATCTATACTCCTTAATAAACAATTCTGCAAAAGTTTAAGACTTCATTTTTTCTCTTTGGATTGAACATTCATTTGTATTGTGTATTGTTAAACACTGAAGAAAATTTTCATTTTGTAGAACAATATAGTTCTAGCTGATTTACATAAAATCATGGCCTGGAACAGATCACATTTGTAACATTTGGTCAGTCAGAGTGACAGATGTTTAACAAATTGCCTTTTAAAAAGGTCAACTCAAGTCATGTTTGAAAATATACTATTAAAAGGCTTCTAAAAATAATACTTGTTTGACTACAGATGTTTTTTACCCCCCAGTTTTTAAATTAGGTCATTGTTTAGACCTTGTTTCTATGTTTTGGTATTTTCTGTCGTTTTTATGAAAAACCAAAGATATATTTAGTTCTCTGCAGGTTTGTCATGTTCTTGACTTATCTATACTTCCTTTCAAACATGATATAAAAATGTTTAAGCATTATTTTTCTTTGTAACATAAAGTTAAGTCTTTTCAATCATGTTTATGGACAAGAAAACTTTTATCCCTGACTTAATTTAAAAAGTCAGCCTTCATTTGTTATGTTTTACAGAGAAAACAGAGTTTCTAGCCCCTGATATTAATGCACCAGCAGAGAATCTTTTTTTTCAGATCTCTTTTCATTTTTTTGGAAAAATGATGTTATACTGCTGCATTTTACAAAATCTAAAGGCATGAAAATACATATATTAAAAGGCTTCAAATTGTATTGCACCTACTTTCTGTAAATCTCACTTCATGGAATGCCTTTTTTCAAAAGTAAAAGGGTTTATCATTTTTTAATCTCAATAAAATTTTGCAAAAAAATGTATCTTGGTGAGTCTTAACAGAAACTATTTTCGTTCTTTTTATATTCTTTTCAATGATTAATGGACCTGGAGCAAGAGAAAAATCTCTATAGGATTTACAATGTGAAAGGGAGATAGCTCTCTTGGCCAGGGGTTTTACAAAAAGCCCTGTAGAATGCCCATAGAGTAACATGTAACTTAAAATGTAATTGTAAAATTTCTTTCTCATGTCAATGCAACAATTTATTTAAGTAAATGGTTGATATCATTTCATTTTGAAAACTTAGTATTTTAGAAGACTAAAAAATAACAATGGGAAATTCCCCATCTTAAACCGTTTTTATGTGCATGAAAAATATCAGGTGAGGGCAATATTTTTATTTTTATATTTATTGGACGACTCACTGGGTTATACTTCTTGATAAAAATTAAGTAAATTATTCCTAAGATAAAGGTTGGAAATTTCCAAAAAAGCCATTCTACAGAATAAGGTTTACAGACAGTAGTAGTTGTCCCTAACGCTGGATTTGGCTTCCTATTTTCATTTGAGTACTTCGATCTCAAGACATCTTATGTTATGGTCCTAATGCTAATGATGAGAGGTAACTCCTTAAAATGTACATAAACATATCCAATTTAACATTGGTAAACTTTTATTTAAGTTTCCATTGATTTAATTCATGTCTATAATACTGAAATTTCACCACTTCATATTTCACTAACAATAAATATAGTAATAAAATCCATGAGTAGTTTCCTATCTATAATTTTAATTACCTCCTAATTTTTTTTACTGGAAACAGAAGCTTGTGTCAATATAATGATTTTCTTTTTTTAATTGTTTTTATTTTTAACTACAAGATGATTAATTCCGTTATCAAACATCTCCAATAAAACAATGTTATAATGGATTTTACTTGTTCTTCAATAACTTTCAGATATACTAAACATGTATACCAGTATCATCAATCTGAAATTTCTATGTAAACCAGGTTATTGTACAATTAAATGGGTCAATAATGTGCAGTGTAGAACATAACATTTACAAAGTGGGTTTTTTTCTGGTTTTATCTGTGTCAGGTACAAAAAGTACCATACATTTGGAAGCCAGAAATTCTAATGTTAGCAGTACAAAAATCTAACAGGTCTAAAATTCTAAATATCTAGATTGAACCTAAGATCTTTCAGTTTGAGGAGATATCTGCTTATCCAGCTTATGCAGAATTATTTATCAACTTTAACTGTGAAAAATCTAACTATACATCACAATTGAACAAGCCAAGTGAACAGGACACTTTAGGGTGCTTACCTTATATTGTGAATTAGATAGATACAGTAACTGTCTTGTGTGTCAGCTCAGTTGTTTTACAAGGTAATTTCGAAAGTCTGTCAAGCATGACATTTTCTGGTAAAAAACTATAACACCTGGAGGTCACCTTGCAGGCTTCCAACCACTAATTCAACTCTAACTAAACCTAAAAATATAAATAAAGATTAAAGAATTCAATAGAAATAAACCAATAATTTACCACCTTACCTATTCCTTATACTAGATTACATGAATGTTGTAAACTTGACTAAGTCAGTGAAGCATAAAATAAAGGTCAAAGTAACAATATTCTTATTGGATGCTTGCCCTGTCACCAAGTTCCATCTATATATCTTTGTTTCCTTGTATGGAGATGCTTATTTGGAAATGTGAAATCTAGATCATAGATCCTCTGCAATTTCTGTTCACCCAGAAACTTCTCGTGCTTAAGACATGAACTGGAATGAGAACTTTAACCAAAGTGTGGTCGTGCACTTTTGCAGGGATGTCAGCTATATCATAACATTTACCCCTATACATGTTGAATATTTTTAGTGCATCATCTTCACGTAATTAGCAATTAAATTGCACTAATGTCATCAATTTTAATTTAATTGATATTACACTAAAGGAAAATTTGCATGAAATAAACATCTACTTCTTACAATTAAGTTGTGATAACATAAAAAAAACATGAAACAAGAAGATAACAAGTTATCATGGAATATTTGCTTTTAACGGAGATAATCATGTTTGTTTTGCTTTTCAAAGTGACTTGCATCACATTGTTTACTGATTTGTATTGCTGAATGTTATTCTTCACAGATTACAGCTTTTCTGACCCTCAACCAGCAAGTATTAAACAAGTACTATGGAAACTGTTTTAAATTGGCAACTTAATGCTGCCTATGTTCTATCCAGTCAGTCTTATCAGTGAATGAAGCAGGCAATCATTTCAAACAAAGATGTAAGATCTACTACTCATAAGTCTAGTAAGATATACTACTCATAAGTCTTGTAAGATCTACTTCTCATAAGTCTTGTAAGATATACTATTCATAAGTCTTGTAAGATCTACTACTCATAAGTCTTGTAAGATCTACTACTCATAAGTCTTGTAAGATTTACTACTCCTAAGTCTTGTAAGATCTACTACTCCTAAGTCTTGTAAGATTTACTACTCCTAAGTCTTGTAAGATCTACTACTCCTAAGTCTTGTAAGATCTACTACTCCTAAGTCTTGTAAGATCTACTACTCACAAGTCTTGTAAGATCTACTACTCCTAAGTCTTGTAAGATCTACTACTACTCCTAAGTCTTGTAAGATCTACTACTCATAAGTCTTGTAAGATTTACTACTCATAAGTCTTGTAAGATGTACTACTCATAAGTCTTGTAAGATGTACTACTCATAAGTCTTATAAGATCTACTACTCATAAGTCTTGTAAGATCTACTACTCATAAGTCTTGTAAGATCTACTACTTGTAAGTCTTGTAAGATCTACTACTCCTAAGTCTTGTAAGATCTACTACTCCTAAGTCTTGTAAGATCTACTACTCCTAAGTCTTGTAAGATCTA
>JARWCS010000007.1:491192-505983 GCA_034783895.1 Geukensia demissa | reverse complement strand
ACCACCAGGGACCGTCCGACTGAGAGCATTAATTTGCTCTGTAGGACGTTAATAACCATCAACCATCACATAAGAAAGCCTTTGATTTGTGAGCAATTTCACAGAAGAATCATCGGAAAAAACCTGATTAAAAATTTCTGGAAATCAACAGAATTTTTGTGTAACTTCAGACTATCCTCTTTTTTTTTTCATGTTTTTCACAACGAAAGTGTTACAAATAAAAGGCTTTTAAACCTTCACCCACTTAAAGACCAAGCAACCAAAGCATTTTTCAAATCCTTTAATTATTCTAAATTTATGCACCTACTTCATTCACCACCACAAAAAAAGCCCATGCCCAGAGCGCCTGTGTTTCAGTACTAAAAGAGGCAACAAGATGTACCAACCTCCAAAAAGTATTGCTATTTCTGACAGCTCGTTCAAATTCAAAACATGGCTGATAACAAACCTAGTTCTCTTTAGCTAAACCATCAATCAAAACGTGCGGCTGGATTAAGTGTAAAAATACAATTTATAGCCAAATAAAACAATTGTATTGTGCAATTGCATAAATTAAAAAGTATCAACAGCATGTAGGACAAAAATTTAACAAAATAATGACAGAAATTCATTTTGATGTAAAGTATTGGTTTTTTACTGTTACGTCAAAATTTTTACTTTGTTACATAAAATTTGTACCAGAGGTTGTGTAATTTGAACAAAGCCAGACTCGACTGTGAATTTATTTATAGAGAAGATAGATGACTTCAACTTTCCAATAGTCTGCAACATACCATTCTTTGGCAGTATCATTCCAGCTGACCCAGTGTATAGCATATATATGTCTCCCAGCTTCAAGAGCATGTGTCCAATACAACGATTTTCTAGACAGCTAAATCGTTAACACAAACTGCTTAAAAATTGATATGTTCTCCTTAGTTGAACTCATCACTGTAGAAATTTTTTGGTCAACACCACAATCTTTTATAAATTGCAAAAACTTCATACCAGATATTGTCAAAATTTGAATTTTCCCACAATTGAGAATTTCAAGAAAAGCTTCCACATTTTGGCCAGTTTTTGCTCCTGAAAACATAGAGCACATCTGTGTACAGTCCTTTTTTTATATATTCTATGTATTTTTACATAATACACAAGATATAGAATTGTCATGAACATGAACATGAATGTGCTGTATAGTTTCTATACCAAAAATTGTTGCACTAAATTAAAGAAAACTGGAAATTAGTACAAGTTTGAGCTGAAGTAAACTTACACAGTAAATTTGGTTGTTTTTAAAAGAAAGTATATATGGAATATATGTCAGAAAGACACACATCTTTTCTGGATTGTGTACTGCACAATTTCTTGTGAAGCTGTTGTCTGTAATTCACTAGATTTCACTAGATTTCCGTGGTGTACAAAAAAAGTTCTAAGAAAAATAGTGCCTTCCACTTCTCTCTTTTATAATACATATTGTTGACAAAATAGAAAAACAACGGCATTAAATGCCTAAATTTCACTGCTTACAAAGCGCTTTTCTGGATTAACCGTCATCAGACCAAATATTGGAAAACACTTGGAGAGCCGTCCCTACCGTATTACAAAAATTTTGTGGTAGGGCTGATTGGATCAAGTAATTTGATACACATGAAAAATATAAGAATTAACAGTGTTGTAAAGATGTAAACCATACCTTTCAAACATACATTCCAGTACCCAAAAATAAATAAGAGCATACAACACAAGCATGGGGACGCTTTTAATGACCTCCACACAGTACAAGAGAAAAACTCTTAAGTGATATTTAAAACAGTAAAATCCATGGCATACTCCAACATGCTATCTTCATGCCTTGATTTTATCCTTGATTACTTTATATGTAATGCTAAAATTTTCAGGCCAAAAAGTGGTATTATTGTACTTTGTACTTATATTTTTCCTACGATTTTGATGGAGTTTTTTCCAAATGATTCTTCATGAAATATGCAACAAAAGTTCCCTCAAGCATTTTCTAATAGCTTCAACCAATTTTTAAAAAGAGAATAAAAGGGTGATATGTTAAAAAAGGCAATTTTGCAGGAGATGCGAAATTTTCAATTTTAATTCCGTTTTGATGGTTTTTTTTATTTGATTAATCTCAGTGAGAGCTTTCAGTAGTATATAAATGGATCATCTCTACATCTTACCATTTTTGACAAAGTGATAAAAAAATTCTATTTCGCATGATGTAGGAAATTTTTATTGTTTATCCAATTTTTTCATTTGATTTGTCTTAATGAGAGCATTCAGAATATGTCTGGATTTTCGCCATCTTTTACTGTTTGAAATAAAAGGGGTCAAAGTGGGCAAAAATTCCCTTCACATGACATGGAATCATTTATTTTTCATCCAATTTTGGGGGGTGTTTTTCAAAATTATTGCTTATGAAGAATGCAATAAAAGTTATGTCAGTTTCTGGGATAGTGGGGACTAAAATGATCATTGGTCCAGTCATATTAACTGTGTCCAGCACTTTAAAGTGTCTAGGACATAACTGAGTTGTGGCCTGGGTGGCCGAGTGGTCAAGGTAGTTGATTTAAACTTACTTGACAGATCACTGTAGCCTATCACCTATACGTCGTGAGTTCTCGCATGGCTTTGTACCATACAAAAACAGGTTGAGTTTAACTTGCATCACACGTGATAAGGTTTGTCAGTTACCTTCCCAAGGTCGGTGGTTCTTTCAGGGTACTCCCGCTTCCTCCACCAGTAAAGCTGAGCGCCGCGATATGACTGAAATATTATTGAAAGTAGCGTTCAATCCCAAACAAACAAACATAACTGAGTCTAGCTTATTATTGTGTCCAGCAAAGTACTGTGTCTGCACTTACCCGAATATTCATTTGTTCTCCTTTCAAATGTCAACATGCTGCGCTTACAAAGCACATCAGTTACACATATCTAGAGTAGAGATTGGCCTTTTTCTGTCCCTTCATAAATTTCGTAGTGTGAAGACTCAGTAGATTTGGAATTTATTTTAGAGTCAAAATAAGAGTCAGCTGTATAAGAAATTTCCTGAGCAAACTGATATAAATATAAAATAGAAATTGTGTTATAGTATTTTTCATTGTATGCTCTTGTTCAATAACAAGGAAATGTTCATTTCAGCTTTTGTATATTTTAGTCTCCACTGAGCCTTGTGAAAGATCCACAAAATCAGACTTTGTCAATTTCTATCCAAATTTTATCATAAAACTGTCAAACGGTAATTGAAAGGAAAGTAGTTTATATTTGTTCTGTGGTTTTGTTTAATGATTTTCTCATCTTTTGTAAATGTCAATTATAAAAGGTCTAAAAATCTTTGACCGAATGTCGGTGAAGTGTCGATCATTGATCAAATAACCTATTGTTGTATCATAGGCACAAATGTTGACTTAACTGAGGCCTAATATCAATAAGACATTGTTTTTTATTTTATATTACAGGTTGTGCTGTAGCATGTATTGACTTCTATAATACTTGTAAATCAACAGATTTTCCACACCAGGAATTTATAAGTTTTATTCCTGGGATTATCAGAACAACTTATTTCTTAAATAACACAATTAGCAAAACTTGATTGACAAGTTTTTTTGGTTTGTTGCATTTGTGAGCCGGTCAATTCTCTGTTCTGATCACATAACCTATTACACCATTATATTCCTGTTTTATAATTTTCTGGTGATTTGTAATTGGTCCTTGGGACAAAAAAAGATAGGAGCTTTTTTCAGCTCTTCATATGTGATGTGTAGAAATACAATATCAGCATAATATTAGATATGTGAATTTTTACTTTGTTACTGTTCCATAATTGTTGTTTATACATTAGAGAAAGCTAGTTCTTCAACATTTACACATTATCAATGCTATTGGAGTGGTATAAATATGATTATCAACAGCCAATGTGAGTTTTTGTCATCAGTTTATATCCATTGTCCTGCCATCATCCGTCTGTTGTCATCCATAAACTTTTATTTTTTAATCTTTTTCTATGAAGACACTTGGCCAAATTTAACCAAACTTGACATGAAGCAATGATGAAAGGTCCTTTACAAAGTTTTGTATATTTGACATGAAGCATATAAGCAATGTCCTTCATAAAGTTCCTTATTTCGTTTTGATCAGACAAAAAACATGGCTGCCATTGATGATTCTGGTATCTGATTGGCTCATTCATTTAAAAATTTCCTGGAAACACCTTCACAAAATGGAATAATATTTGACAGGAATATAAACATGATGGGGGATCCTTTATAAAGTTTACTAACAATCATGGTAACTATATATGGGCCACTTAATGTTTGTTACTGATTGGTGCAACGTGAGGCGAAACAGGCTCAACTTTCTGAGCCTATAGTTTAATAGAAGTCAATGTCAGAAACAGTTTAATATGTCTAAATGAAACTTGTTTTGGGGTTACATGGGCAAAACATGCCATGTTTCAGATACAAATTTAGATGAGGTTGACCTCCAGATCCAGTGGAACAGCTCTCAAATTAAAAATGGCCAACGTGGGAAATTCATTTTATGATTGGCCAATTTTAAAACACAAATTCACTAAAATTGCTTAGCATAATGAACTGAAATTTATTGTGCAGCATTCTTAGAAGGTACATTATCAGTTTTACTTGTTTGTTCTGATTGGATAACAAGCATTGCTGCTGTATGAAATTTTTGTTTTTGATGGCCATTTTAAAGAAAAAAATTAATTAAACTCTGTTGCCAACTGTCAGGTTAGTGATATACATTGTGACTAATGTTGCAATACAGAAGGTATAGGTATGCTTTCGGTGATTCTGACGTTGGTGTCAACAATTGTTAAAGCTTTGGTAAGGTCAGTTTTGACAGGAATCCTTCATATTTTGTGTGTATATTTTTTGCATTTACCATGTTTTAATACCTTGATTCAATGGAGATGTTTAAGCCCTGTCCCCTCAAGTCATGGTCCATTTACTTAAATATTTTCATGTTAAAGTTGGGATAGACTTCCTTTTGAAACCCCTGGTTGATGGAATAAGTGAAAAACAAATAGAAAGGGGTTCAAAATGAAGTCTTGCCAAAGTTTGTGATTAGGTCATTGTAGAAGGGACCAAATGATATTATATATACAATTTGATCAAGAAACCAAAATGTATAAATTGCTTTTGTGTTGCCGAAGTTTTGACTAAATTTCTTTATTGAATGGCTCAGTCCAGGAAGTTCAGCCTTAAACAATCTTTTAATAATCAACCATTCAGAAAAAAATCACATCACATATTTAATAGAGATAAGTTCTTTTCTGTCTTGTATGGAACAAATTTCGCTTTGATTCTTATGCCCTCAGGGCTGATATTGTTTTTATGTTGTAAATCCATATCAGCCCACACATGCCATCTGAGAGAATTGTGAGGTCATGTTTATTGTTGTTTTTGAAGTGTTGATCGTGACAGGCTTTTAATATATTTCTACTATTAAAATGTATTTATATGTAAAATGAATGTATAAAAGAATTATAACAAATTACGGACAAAATATGTGATAAATAGATCATTGGATGTCACTTTCCATGTCAACCCTGGTATCATCCCTCGACCAATATCATCCTTCGGGCTAAAGCCCTCTGGGATGATATGGAAAGTGGCATGTAATAATCTATAATTATAGTTCATAAAAAGCACTTAAAATTTCATGTCATGTTAGAAACAGGATCATTTAGAAAAAACTGGGTTGCAATTGACATTTATTCACACCATTGCTTAAATAAAATTAAATAAACACCACAGTCATTGTGTGCAGATTTTAATAAATTTTTGACATTATTTTTATAAACATTGAAACAACAATAGTGACACTATGATAAATACTTCTGACAGGATTTGATTTGGTTACAGTATACCAACAAAATACACTCAAAAATATTCTATTTTACTGTCAATATGATAGTTATTTAGTTCAGGGATATTGAATCCAAGTTTGAACTGTTGTTAGGAGATGAAGTGTTAATGAGCTATTAGGATGAAGAAGAATGAAGACTTACACTGAGGAAAAGTAATAATAATCCACAGATAAAAATACAAAATTGTATTAGGATAATGTGGTAATATAGTATAAATGTAAGAATTGCCTGCCACTTTTTGGGCAAACATTTTACCAAAAGTTGAAAAGTGCTTGTTTTGTAGCTTTTATATCCAAGTATTAAGTAGGACACAGAGAAATGTAGAATCTATCACCAACAAAAGTTGACCCCTGAGGGTTTCTGAAATTTTCAGTCTTGTGCTTTAGGTGGTGTTTGATTCTCTTCTTCACATTTATAATTCGCCATTAAGAAGTGAAGGTGTATTATTGGAACCGCCTCTGTCTCCATGTCTACAGCCACATGACGTCCAGATTTCCATTGATTCAGTAACTATACATGTAAAATTAGCAGGATGGGGAATGTAGTGTTGCACCTTAATTCAGATGACCTTGACCTTGACTTCAAAGTCGAATCAGAATCATCAATTTTAAACTGAGAAATTCTTTTTTTGCTGAAAGTTGCATCCAACTATGCTACTTGTTTATGATTTTGATTGGGTAACACGTGTAAAGAATTGCAAATTTAGGTGACCTTGAGGACAAGATCATTCATAAGAAACAGTTTTAGACCAAGAAAATCTGCTTTTTGCTGATGGTTTAGTTCATTTCTTGTTTTCTCTGAAACTATATTTGGTATCTAAATGAAACTTTTAATTCTTTTTGATGGATATAACATGCATGTTTCAGATTCAAAGTTATATGACTTTGACCTGAAGCCAAATCTGCTGGAAAGTGAAAGTCATGTCCAAATTTTGTTTTCTCAGAAACTACATAGATACCCAAATAAAACTTTTAGGAAGTTGCATGATTGGATTTCCAACTTTGGTAACTTTTCTGTTAGTTTCTTAAACCTGCTATCTTTTGGAAAAGTATCAAGCAACTAAACACAAATGAAATAAGAAGATTGATTCCAACTAATCTTAAGATTAAAAAATGTGGGAATTCCAACATTGATTAATTTGCTGGAAGTCACTTGAACCTGCAATTTTTTTTTGGAAAAGTACCTAGCAACCATACACAAATAGTAGCAGAAGATAAATTGAAATTTTGTTGATTTTCAAGAAAGAAAATTATGGCAATTCAAAGTTTGGTAAATTTCATTTCATTTATATGTTTTTCTGTTATCAAGGTAAACAGGTCAGTATATGAAAAATAAACCACTTGTTTATATCTGTCTTACTTGTCATTTACTTATAAACAAGGACAAAAAGGCTTGTTGTTTTGCATCATTTGCTGGTAGAAAATACACTCTTAAAATAGATAAAAATTAGATAAAAAAATTATGGCAAATGCAACTAGGTAAATTTCCTGGTAGGCTCTTAGTCCTGTTAATTTCTGGAACAGACCTAGCAGCCATATAAAATAAGGATCACAATCAATTGCAATTTTATGCAGATCAATGTGGCACTTCAAACTTCAGTAAATTTTCTGGAAGACTCATAGGTGCAGCAGCCTCATGTGCAAAAATAGGGGAAGTAAATTAGTTGGATAGATGTGGGGAAAGGGTGTTTGTAATGCATGGGGTATTTAAGATCTTTAATTTTGTTCTGTCTACTATAATGTTCTTTCTGTTCTATCCCAATTTTATTTTCTTGCATTGCCCTTGATCTTGATTCACAATTTACAAAAAAACAACTTTTCTTCATTTATAAAATATCAAATAAGAATTAAACAAAAAGAGTGAAAAGATAATATGTTACAAAATGCCAGATTTATTTTTTGATTTGATTTATCGAATTGTAATAAGAGCATATTGTTTCTCTCAAGTCATAAACCTGTTTTATTGAAATTTAATGTTGGAGATTTGTTTTTCATACATAGATCGATTAGGTTT
The DNA here is from genome assembly GCA_034783895.1 of Geukensia demissa. Classification (NCBI taxonomy): domain Eukaryota; kingdom Metazoa; phylum Mollusca; class Bivalvia; order Mytilida; family Mytilidae; genus Geukensia; species Geukensia demissa. The sequence continues at coordinate 498,095 of JARWCS010000007.1, read as the reverse complement.
TATTTCAGGTTTTCTCATTAAATATGCAAGGAAATTTGTTAGATGTAGAAATTTCCAGTTGTTTTGTCTTAATTGATCTATATACAGGCTATAAACTGTTATTTCTTTCACTTTTAGATGTGTAGTAATGTTGTTGATTAGAAATAAATATCTAAATGATTTTATGCTCTTCTTTATTGTTAGAAATATATGTTTTAAGGGTTTGATGAAAGAGAAGTAAAGAACTGTCAACTAACTGAGAAAATACAGGAAAGAGCCTGCAAATATGAACCATTTAAAAAGGTAAAGACTGTTTCATTTAAATATACATGGTCTGAGAAAGGCTCTGGACTTGGAGTGATCACCCATAGAGGAGTTTTTATAGTTCCAGGTACCCCGACTTGACCAGTGTTGTTTAAAGTAAATAAGTTCTAAGGCACTAATTTGATCTTTAAGATCAACTCGGCGCCATGTTTTTTTATCATAGTCACAAATCATCCTCTTACCTTCACATACTATTCAAGAAATTTATCAGCTATTACTACATGATCATGAGATCAAAGTTACCAAAAAAGACAAAAATGCAAAAATGTAAAATTTACGATTTTTATGTGGACTGTGCTAAATTTCACATAGTTCTTATCTTTTCTTTACTATATTGTGGTTAAAAGAATTTTGACACTACATTCTTAAAGAAAAATATCTAAAACTTGACTAAAATCCATTCAATTTTTCTCTCAACTTGGGGCCAAAGAGGTAGGACTGTGAAGGTTGTAATTTGGCCCTTAAAATCAAGAAGGTCAAATAATTTTGAAACTTTGCTTTTACTTTTCATATTTGAATAGAATAATCTTGTTTTCCCGAGAAGTATCAAATTTAACTACATATTTTTACCCTTAACCGGAAAGAAAACATTTATTTTTACAAAAATGATTATTTTTTAGCATTCCACATGGCTATAGTGTAAGAAAAAGTTAGCCGCATCTCTTGTTGATAAAATGTTATAAGATAAGCTGAAAAGCTCAGCAAAAAATTATATTTGTGAGAGCATGTGACCCGAAATATTTTGAGCAAAAACCACCCCAATATGGCCAAAGAATGGCTTAGATTAACAGTTTGGCAATCCTGAAGCTTATGACATTCTGTTGACACAATGCTTAATATGCCTGTTTTGTATTGATTGGATATATTTACACATTTTTAAGACGTATCAGCTTTGATAATTTTATTTTTGAGGAATTTTTAGGCCTTATGACGCTTCTTGAACATACATCTTTGTGCTACAAAGCCTCAGCTTATTTATGGAAATTTATAAAATTGTAAATTATACCCCCCCCAAACGAAGTTTGAAGGTTATATCAGTTTCACTCTGTCTCTCTGTTTGTCCTAAATACATTGTCCGCACTTCCTCCTTAACGACTTGCAGGATTTTGATAAAACTTGGTGGATGGTAAGATATAATGGAGATGTGAATATGATGAGGCATTTAATTTTTGAAAATTGTTTGCGGAAGATGTGGATGCTTGGACTTTTTTTAGTCTTTTTTTACTATGGGTCATTGCATTTCCTCAACTCCTCCTAAACGACACGCAGAATTTTGATTAAAGTTGGTGGATTTTTCACATCTATGATATGTTAAGAGGACATCTATAGAGGAAATGATTATTTCTTATTTATCGATTCGGCATTGTAGCATTGATAAATTTTTCTGACCTGTCTTATGGCAGGTATTTTATTAATCTGGTAAAAAAAGCTGTCTAAAGGATTGTCAGATTGCCTCATAGAATGTAGTTTTCATTAATCGCTAGCTTGTTAGTTTACCCAGAGGCTTACAAATTCTTTAGAAGCTCCAATGCTAAGTCATACACCAATTAGAAATATTGAATGGAGATTTTATCTGCCAATAACCCTTTAACTGGACCTGTCATTGTGAGTGACATATTGGGATGATGCACACATCAGTTTTTTCTTTTCCTGGGAAAAATGAGAAATGCATTGATATTAATCTTAGACCAGTACCGTCCATATATCACATCAAAATTGCAATGTATTGATGTATAAATATTACTTGACTTTCGATTAACCATGAAAAATTAAAGGCCATGTTTAACAGGACTCTGATTCATACTATTTTGTCAATTGAAGCAGTACAATACAAATCTTATTTTCATGCTTCTTTTAGTGTGATCCAATACTACATATATTATTTAACCTGTGTCGTAAGAAAATAATGGGTTTCCGGATTCGGACATTTATGACCAAGTACACAGTAACAAAATCTGATTCCATTAGACTTTTATTATGTTTACAATCAGATGGGCTTTAAACAAATGTTGCATAAAATCCATTACCAGTAATCAATATCCATACTAGAATGACTGTCTTTAAGCAAGCACCTGTCACATGATAAAGGGACCTCATTTGCCAAAGTTAATGATTTCTTTGATGGTAAATGTCAAAATTCACAGGAGTCACATTACTGCACATGTTGTATCAGACTTGCTTAGTCTTGGTTCTGTATTGCTGTTTTGAAAACCTTTATAGTCACTGGTTCTAAATATTGAATTTTCAGATGTTCTACTTCTGTCTGCAGTCTGATCTCTCATTTGACCGTCATGCTTTACTCATTGACAGATTTTATAAACATGGCACCATTGATGTTCCCATAGCTGAATGGTACTATTTTTGGAATTCCCTTAATCAATTTTGTGTTAAGACCTCGGTATCTTAGAAAAAACAAAAGTTTGGATTTTGGATTGTCAAATTGAAAGTTGGAATTTGTTATTAATACATGAAAATTCCTTTGTTTGTTTCCTAGCCTTGTGAGCAATTTATGTAATGCCATGTGTGGATTTTCTGTCCTAATGAATTCAGTTTAGCTGTCTGAATTTCACAATAACCTCTTGACCAATAGAATTCTACCACATTTCTGACAGTTTTTATTGAATCTACTTCTGGATTTAAAAAATGATATACATATATGTAGTAAATACTATATTATTTTAGCTCACCTAGCCAAAGGCAATGTGAGCTTTTGTCACTACTTGGCATCAGTCCATCTGTAGACTTTTACATTTTTATCTTCTCCTCTGAAACAGTTATGCCAAATGGAACCAAACTTTACAAAAACATCCATGAAAGGTCCTTTACAAAGTTTGTTCATTTTGTGTCTATCAGACAAAAAACATGACTGCCATGGAGAATTCTTGTTTCTAATTGGCTGGAACATAAAAAAGTTATCTCTTCTTAGACCGCTTAGCCAAATGGAACACTGTTTTACAGAAAACACCTATGCATGGTCCTTTACAAAGTTTACTCATTTTGTCCTAAGGCCACTGTGGACGATTCTTGTTTCTGATTGGCTGATACATTAAAAAATCCTTTCCTAGGAAACCACTTAACCAACTGGATTAATATTTGATATAGAGCATCTTTTTAAAGTCCAATATAATCTTTTTTTTCATAACATCATTATCAGAAAAAAACATGGCCACCATGGATGATTCTTGTTTTTGATTGGCTGATACATAAAAAAAATCTCCTCAGAAACTGCTTGGCGAAATGGAGTAATATTTGATATGGAGCTTATATGTAAGTTCCTGTATAAAGTTTCTTCTTTCATCTTGGTCAGATTAAAAACATTGGCCGCCATGGCTGAATCTTGTTTCTGATTGGTGTAAACATTTAATTTCTTCTTTCTAAACCCCTTTGCCTAATGGAACTATATTTCACAGAAAGCATCTATGCAAGGTTTATTACAAAGTTTGCTCATTTTGTTCCAATTGTACAAAAAACATGGCTGCCATGGGCGATACCTCTTTGTGATTGGCTTGTACATTAAAAATGGAATAATATTTGACAGGAAACATCTCTGGGAGATCTTTTTTAATGTTAAACATCATTCACTGCCACTTTACATTGACCATTTGTTTGTTTTTTTCTGATTGGCCCAATGTCAGGTGAGCGATACAGGCTCAGTATTCAGGACATTTGAGTCTAAACTTGGAATGAGGCATTGATTGTAAGGCCTTTATTATATTAGCAGTATTTTCAATATCATTAGTTATTATGGCTGCAACTGCTAAATCTTGTCTCTCATTGGCCAGTTTACAAAACATCAATTTGTTTGAAGTTTGGCCAGTTTACAAACATCAATTTGTTTGAAGTGAATAAGTCAAATGAACCAAGACTTACTTCACAGCTTGGTAAAGTTTCCTCATTTTATTAATGTTGGAATACAAACTACAAACTTGGCCACCATAGCAAATTCTTATTTTTTATTGGTTGACATATGCAAAAATTATTTCTTCTCAAACTTTTAAGCCAAATAGAGCTAACATTTACAGAAACAAATTTTTAAGGTCCTTTAAAAATATGTTTTTATTTGCCCATATTATTAGAAATCAAGTATGGCTGCCATGGACAATTCTTATTTCAGAAAGATATACCGGTATTCTCCCTTAAAAACAAATTGGCTAACTGAACTGATAATCATTTTTGGTAGGGTCTCTATGAAATATTTTCGTTTAATGCCAATTGGCATAGCCACCAATGGGAAATTGTTATTTCCAGTTGGTTGATTGAAAATATTTTTTTTTAATTGTAAAAAGCCACATAAATCTATACAACAAATGCATTGCATGTCTATTAGACATACAAAAAATAATTCGTATCATGCAGATATCAGTTGACATTCATCTTTAAACATTTGTATCTTCTTTGTCATTCTTGAATTATAAAACTATTTTAAATGGTGAAAATATCACATTCAAGTATAAAGATGGATAAGTATATATACTCCATTTATTTTTTATAACAAAATTCATTCATGAGGTTGGATGTTTAAAATCAGACTTAATTCACAGAATATCTCTAAACTGAGACTACTAAAACATAACGTGTATTATTAGTCTCAGCTCTAAACAAGGCTACCTTTTGATAAAGTATATCATTGATAAGTATTTTACAACACATTTGTGAAAAAGAAACTGAGTTAGGAGAAATTTTACAAAGTGATTCTTGCTGAGCATATAAAATATACTTGAATGTAAAGTTTGATAATTAATGTAAAATTTAGTGAATACCGTAAGATTAAGGATGTCCAGGTTACATGATCTTTAAACACATTTCCGCTAAATTTGACATGGTATTATTTAGATGAAAATATGTGGTTATTGGTTTAAAACTCATTAATCTTGTTAAGCTATTTAAATCTGCACCAATATTGCCATCAACCTTACATTTAATAGCGTTTTTTCATTTCGTTGGCACAGATGTACTTTTGCAAGCGGGCTAAAATCTCGGATAACACGATAAATGTCTCGAGTTCAATGTGAAGTTATGATGTTGTATTGACATATTTTGTTTTATGGTGTAATGTTAGATCACTATCAAAATCTGATAAATATTTGATTCATTGAAACTGTTTAAACTTTTAAATTAAGATTTTAATCAGGTTAAAGTCAATTGACGTGTCAACGGGGCTAACATAATGTAAAAATGTTTCAGCCATTCCCGAAATGCCACTTTGGGTATCTTAACTTTTTTTACTTGATGTTGAAAAGTTCACAGAATATATTACAAGGACTTTCAGTGATATTTTACTGGGAAAGATATGTGAGTGTTGTTAGTGGTAGCAAGTAAAATCTTACCTATATGACCACGGCAGATAAAGACAATATACAGTAAACTTGACAATTGGTTCTTATTTGTGTAAAATTAGTGCAAAAAAGATGCTGAAAAGTAAATTTTTAAGTTTATTTAAAACATGCTTTTCTGGGATAAAATCAAGATGTTTTCTAAATCCAGTCTGGATTTAGAAAACATCATGATTTTTTATGGAAATTTTTAAAGTTTTTTTACTAGAAAATACATTTATAGAAATACTGTCATTGCTCTAAAACTCTACTGGATGATTTCCCTTGTTATTTACCTTGCAGTTGTATTAAAAGTAGGTAATTTATGTGTAGAAATTGGAAGAAAATTGTAAGTACAAAAATCACAAACTAGGTATAATATTTAATATCCTCTGGAAACAAAAAAGGTCCTTCTAAATAAAACCCCAGGGACTAAATTTAGTTCCTGAAAGTAATTAAGATTTCCTAAGCACCTTATTGCAGTAAATGTATAGTTTTAAACTCTGATAAGTGTCCTAGCACTTACTGCAGTAACTAAGATTTGTGGGGTATATCGTCTGAGTATCAATAAATTGTTAAGTATTTATTGTTTTATTATGTAATTGTTATTGTCAAGTATCATCAGTCTAGTCTGATTGTTATTAGTACTTCTCTTCTATAACAAGGAGGTAGATGTCTGGGATAATATACTCTAGAGGTAACTTTTCTTTCACTGGACATGCCATAATCCTCTTTCATAACACTTGGCATAAAAATTTCAGTTTCAAGTGTTGCTGGTCAGATGCCACAATTTGTATGGTTGAAATGACTAGGCAATGTCTTTCATTTTTGTCATTATGGATGGGGCTGAATTTTTACTACAAACAAGGCTAATTTTCAGTTGCATTAGGAGCTGATGGTACAGGGAGTACTGTGTATGGGGTGTATGAGTAATAATGTCATTTCACAAGGAAAAATAATAAAATTGGCTTGCACATTGCATTTCTAAATAACCACCCTTCAGCACAACAACACATGATATTAAAAACAGCAAACCCTTTGCATGAAAACTATCCTGTGTCACCCTCTTATGAACTCAAGAGTATTATGATAAGCATGAGATCAACAATATGTGTTGTTTACCCATTGTGATGGGATGCTATCTATTTTTTTTCCATGAGCCTCAATCCATAAACTGGAAGTTCAGTTTCAAGATCCTTATGGATTCGGTCGATTATGCTAGACAGTGGGCAAAGCGCGAAGAAGAGGAACTAGATACCCTTTCCGAATGGGTGAAGGCTGTGCGGTC
>JARWCS010000007.1:468117-481201 GCA_034783895.1 Geukensia demissa | reverse complement strand
CAGTATTAATGTCAATTTTACGGGGGTATGCATCTGTTCTGTTGGGGCTCCTCTGACAACAGAGCTCTAGTTAGTAATAAGTTTGATCTTGTAAGCAATGTAAATATGACAGGGTTCATGTACTAGTGTATAAGAATCACATGTACTAGTGTATAAGAATCACATGTACTAGTGTATAAGAATCACATGTACTAGTGTATAAGAATCATCCTACTTTGTAATCTCAATGCTGTGATACATCTCAAGAATACCAGAAATTAGGCAAAATTTAGTTCATATAGCATCTTTTTTAGGACTATTCTATTTCAGTATAAACAAAAGTCATATATCCTCTCTTAGGGACCATTCCTTTTTAGTATAAACGTAAGTTCCTTTGTTAGGACTACATGTTTTTCATTTCAGTATAAACATGTTCATATATCCTCTGTGACAGACCAATCTATTTCAGAACTTCTGTCTTCATACTTATCTAATTATCTTTAAAACATGTTTGCTTAAATCATGGGTGTTTAATAGCTGTTAGTTAAATAAATAAAATGAAATTTACAAGCCAAAGATAAAATGTACATACATCCTATTTGGAGATAAATAGCCCTGATTAGGCCACATTATGCAGAGTTAATATTCAATATAAACATGAAAACATTCCCAGTTTGGAGTTTTTTTTTTTTAAATTCCTACACTAAGGAATATATTTTAACATTTCAGACCCCCCAGGGAAGCCAGTGATTGAGGGGTATAACCCTAATGATTATGCAGCAGCAGGAGCTGCCAAGACAATGAAATGTGTTTCAAGTGGAGGTAACCCTACAGCTACCCTCAAGTGGTTCAAAGGTTTGTACTGACATTTTTAAACATATTTTTTAGCTTATTTGCTAATATTGACAGATCTTTCATTCTTTTGAGGATTTATATTTCATGCAAATTTTTTACCATTTTAGGTAAGATCCTTTAATTTTATTTACTGAAAATCTTAATTTAAGAAATAGATGTTCTAGATTGGTGTCATTTCTTCCTTGTTGGAGAAATTCCATCAAATCTGCTTCTTTTTTAAGCATGTTGTATCATTTCTTGCTGTGGTTATGTTCAAAGTCCTTAGAAATCATGAAATTATTTGACTATGTAATAATAAGAGAAATGGCAGAATGTCATGCAGTCAGAATAACTAACATAGCTTGTACTATTTTTTATTAAAGGTAGTGAAGAATTGACCTCTGATAATATGGTGACAGCAGGAAATATTGTGACCTCTGACCTGACCTTTGTACCCAAGCCTTCGGATAACCAAGCAGTCATCAAATGTACAGCATCTAATGAAGCCACAACTGTCCCCCTGGAAACGTCAGTGGTAGTTACAGTATATTGTAAGTATTCTGACCTTTCACCTTGACTTTGTCCCGAATCCTCAAGATAACCAAGGAGGTCACATTCAAAAAGAGAGTGAACAATAGACACTTATTTCAAATTTGATGTTGCTGTCTTTTCAATAAGTATGTGCAAATCTCTATCCATTATAAAGTCTTAATTAATTTACAAGACATTATCATGAGACTGGATTACTCATGAACTCTTCTTTGCAAAGTAACAAATGCTTCAGTTTCAGTCATTGGCTATTAAAGAAAATGATTTATATACCACATTGTAACAAATATGCTTGAAATTGTTTGATAGAGATTTTCTTCACTTGAATGTTGAAAAAGGAATTTTTTTTCGTATTTTTTCACTTTTTCATTTTATCTGTTTTGCATATTTAGTGCCAACTCTGTACTTAGTTATTATTACGCAAACATAAATATGTCTCTGATACAAAATTTACGCCTCAGAGAAAAAACTGAATATGCTCTTCAGTGCCAAAGTTAACAATTGTGCAATAAAGTATATACATGTATAATAATATTAAGTGAATAAGAGAATTGAAATAATGAGATATCATTCAGAGTAGGGGTACATATTAATAATATTCCGCAGTGTAAAACAACAACGTTTACAATTATTTTCAGTTCCACCAGAGTCTGTGAACATCACGTTTTCACCACAATCTCCCAAAGAAGGTCAGAGTTTACGTCTAACCTGTGTCTCCGGTCCCAGTAATCCTGCAGCGTCTATTACCTGGATCAAAAGTGGAACGAGGATTAGAGGATCTAATATTGGAAATTCCCCTGCTGCTCATGGTGGTTATATATCAACAAACAACTTGGAAATTCCCAGTCCCACCCCAGAAGACCATGGTGCCGCTTATTTCTGTGAGGCTAAAAATCTGGTCCTGGATAAAGGGTGGTCTGATGCTGTCACTCTCAATGTTAAATGTAAGTTGTAATTTGTGTTAATTCACAGGTAAAGGCTTTAGTTCATTTTGTTATTTGGCTGTCTTAAGCATTGCACTAAAAACGGTAAAAATGCATTTAAAACCACGAAAAATTTGGAATCTGAGCTTTTAAACTATTTTGCTCTATTGCTTTTAAATGAATACATTCGATAAGGACTGATTTTACTTAAAAAATGAAGTTTAGTACAAGATTTTTTGCAAACTATAATATCGTATCTTTAAGACTTAGTTTACCTTTTCAATAAAAATTGTCCGATTTAGTCTATAAATGGTAAATCTAACAAATTAGCTGAAAAAAATCTATCTTTTACTAATTTTTTGCCATTTCAGTATAGGCCTCATCCTTGTTACACCTCAAGTTTTACATATATTATGATTTGTGAACATTATGGTGTAAAACACATGTAGACAATATGATAAAAACCAAAACCTCCCCAAACCAACAGAAATATTTACATTTTCAATATTCTAGGAAATTTATGTATTTTAATGATGTCAGTAACTTAAGCATTTTTTTTTATACCAAAAATAAAGTGGTACATATTAAAAGCATTTTTTTCTATCCAATAAACATTTTTAGATCATATTATACTTAGGTTTTTATAATGGTGCAAATTTCTAGTCTGAAAACCACCTTACTGGACCTTCTGGTTTGATATAGCTTTGGTTTTTGTTATTTGTGAAATTCTTCACTAAATAAGTAAACAAGTTGCTAAACATTCTCATTTTCTATGTGTTAAATTTAATATCATTTTGTTGACAGACAAACCAGTATTTAATAGATATGCTCAGTCAAAAATAGAGATTGTGGAAGGTCAGAGTGCGACCTTGAACTTGACGGCCAAAGGAAACCCTATTGATATTACCTACACATTGTACAAGGATGGAGTGGAGTCTTCATCGACAGCAGTGGCCATTACTGCGGGGATACTGGAACTGACTAGCATTGGTAGAACCGATATAGGATCTTATTCTCTGAAGGCTGAGAACTCAGAGGGATCAACGTTCCATAACTTTACTATCAATGTAACATGTATGTATTGTACTTTAAAAATCTAAGTTATCAGTTATTTATAACTTAGCTATTTTGGATTACTCCTCTCCTGTAATGACAGAGAACTTAAGGAATCAACGTTCCATAACTTTACTATCAATGTTACATGTACGTATTGTGCTGTAAAGTCTGAGGTTTACAGTAACTTGACTATTATGGTCACATTTATCTATTTCCTCAAATATAATGAAGGAGAACTCTGATAACATTCCATAACTGTACTACCAATGTTGCATGTACATATTGTACTGTAAAATCTATGATATCCTGCTACAGTAACATTACTATTAGTTTTACATTTATCTTTTATAGTTTTGGTTCCATAACTATACTATCAATATTACATGTAAATATTTTGCTGTAAAATAACTGTCTACAGTAACTTTACTATTAGTGTTAAATTTATTTATTTCCTGAACTATAATGACTCAGAACTCTGATGGATCAACATTCTATCACTATACTATCAATATTCCATGTATATGTACATATTGTGCTTTAAAGTATCTGTCTACAGTAACTTCATTTATCTCTTTCCTGAAGCGTAATGACTGAGAACTCCAACAATCCATAACTATACTCTCACTATTACTTAAAGTAAACTGTTGTGGGTTATCAAAGTGGTTTTAGCAATTTTTGCAGGATACAGTACATCAGTTGATTTAAAGAAAGGACAAAAACTGTTGACATGTGTTGCTGACCATCATTTATATACAAAAATTTTCTTTTTCCACCATTATCAGGGTGTTAACAAAGTTATCCTATATTTATATATTTAGGAATTTGTTTTCCAGATCCAGCCTCTATAACTAGTATTACCGCTACAGTAAACAAGCAAATTGGAGGAATTGCTTATTTCGAATGTGTTGCTGAGGCCAATCCCATGATTTCTAACATGATCACATGGTCACGGGAAGGATTTGATATGACTAAGACAAAGCAGACGTATGATTTAAAAGGCAAAAGTCACCTGACTGTCACTGAGTTGACCAAGGAGGATTCTGGGATATTTACCTGCACAGCTGATAATAAAATTGGATCTCCAGAAACAAAGGAAGCCAAACTTACTGTCATTTGTAAGTTTAAGAAGATATTTTTGGTAGTTCTACTAAATTCTACCCCAGACAAATAGATTATTATGACAAAAAAATATTGTGGTGTCTTTCATTTTCTGATAACTATGAACATTAAAAGCCCCCATATTAAGTAGACCTTCTGTAATTTAATTGACAAAAGGACCAGTAAAATTGTAAGGGTTTATGAGGTACTAGGGTAAATAAGCATTTTTCGGTACTTCTCAAAGACAAATATACTATGTATAACAGGAAGCAAGTATCATCAAGAAGAATATATTAAACTTTATTACTAGTTTTCCCATTGTGTATAAGCCATTAGGGATTTGACTGTAGAATAATGAAAAATATTTTGATTACAGTTGATCCTAAGATAGACAAGTCACCACAGTTTGCTAAAGCAGCTGGCGACCAAGGGGATACTATAACATTGACCTGTAAAGCCGAGGGATCTCCGAATGTCAAGTTTAAATGGAGGAAGGTAGGTTTACAATTAAAAGAGTTGATTGTCTCACATTTATGTAAAGATTGTGGCTTGTGATTTATATTTTCTTCCCAGTGCTGGTAAAATATTTGCAATTCCTCAAGAAAATAGGTGGCTGTAATTATATGCAAACCACATGTAAAATACTTGTATTGATGCCCAATAATAATATGCTTTGACTTTTAAGTTATTATAATTTTTCTAAATATTGAACCACTTCCTGAGGATATAAAGGGCCTGCTTCTTCGTGTGATTTAACATTCATCACATTTTGATGGAAAAGTAGAATTTGTCAGAAAAAAAAATAATTGGTCTCTTTTTCAGAATACTGAAGAGATTTCCAATGGAGGACAATTTGAAGTGTACAGTCGGTTTATAGAGTCTTACTGGTATCAGAGTGAATTAAAAATAACCAATGTTCAGAAATCTAATTATGGAGATTACACTTGTGAAGTAGCCAATGAAAATGACACAATGACTGATACCTTTATCATTAAAGTAGACGGTACCAGTATTCCAGATCCGCCATATGATCTGAAGTTTGTGAACTCAACACATGACAGTATTACCATTTCATGGAAACCAGGTTTTGATGGAGGAATGCAACAGAAATTTACTGTTATACTGAGAAAGAGTAGTACCAAAACTAAAGCCACCTACGAAGTACTTCCTAATGAAGGCACTTTTTATGTAATTAAAGGTAAGGCTAATCTAAAAATAGGCGGAAATTGTCAAGCATTTTGGAATTTGTTATCTTAGAAATGGTTTGACGGAGGACTGTTCCAGAAATAGATGTATATTTGAGTCTAAAGACACTTTTTATTTTATTTTACTATGTATAAATTTATAATTTATTGTTGCCTGTAGTTTTTGGTAATTCATTCTACAATAACCACAACATATCAAATTAAAATAGAGGTGCCTTCTGACCCACATAAAATAATCATTTCTGGAACAGACATATAAAACAGCTTGTTTTTATTTTTTCAAGCCAGATATTTTGAATTGAATTTTGTGTATTTTACAAAGATAAATGTTGACCATTGAATTAAACATTGTATATTTTGTAGGATTGGACCGAGCTACAGAATATTTAATTACTGTGACATCAGAGAATGAACATGGTCCAGCAGCTTCATCTCCTACAGAACTTAAAATCAAAACTCTCTGTAAGTACTTGGTAAAAAACATCAAAAGTTATCGAATAAGAAAATTTTGCATAGAAATTTACTCACATTTTGTTTGGTTATTGCCATGACAGCCTGGCAGCCTGGAAATTCTCTTAACTTTTAAAATTTTTAAACTCGAGAGCCTGGATTTTTGCACATCTGAATACAAATTTTTAAACTGTTATAATATTCCTGTGTGTTTTGTATTTTAGTGTCAGAAACAGGGGGAGATCAGCTTTCCCAGTCACAAGATGATGATACGCCGGTCATTATAATACTGGTTGTCTGTATTGTGGGGATTTTCCTCCTAGCTCTTAATGTTGGACTGATACTCTTCTTTGTTAGGAAAAGAAAGAAGAGATTAGAAAGTAAGTACTGTGTCTACTGCGGAAAACTTTCAAGAAAAGTTGTATAACTTCAAAGGACTATTTAGATGGAAAAAAATGAGTGCTGATGAAAGTAATCTTATTAACAACATATACAAAACAAGCAGATATATCTCACTTTAACATAGATTTGGACATAATCCTAAGCTCAATTACACAAATAGGTTGACTGGCATTGCATGTCATATTATTGCTTAAGGTCAGTGGTTCTCTCTGGTACACCAGTTAAATTTACCACAGAGATATGATTTAAAAAATATCGTTGAAACTGGCATTAAACACTAATCAAACAAAGAAACAAACATGAACAAATATGACATGTGTTACGCTAGTCTTCTGCAGGTGGAAATTAATATACTTTATCAAAAATTATGCAGTCGTTTAGTAATGGGTTTTATTTATTTAGATAACAGTGATACAACCAGTCACACCAATACTATAGAATTATATGGACCAAACAAGGAAACTGCTTTATATCCAATGACTCCATCTGATGACAGTCGTAGTTATGGAACATATGAGAAAAACATGGATGGATTTTCAGACGATTACAGTAATTATGAGGTGAGTTATTTCCCCTGCTGAATGGTATTAAGGTCAAACTTTTAATTTTGTTGCAGTAAAATTTGCCTGAATTTAAATTGTGAAATGATTTGTTTGTTTTGGTTAAAAGCTTGCATGAATGAAAGGTATTAGTTGACATATTGTTACAAAGTCCATGACTTACAGTTAATCATCCTAAAATTTAGAAGTTTTAGCATGAGATATATGCCTTTCCTTGTTGTTTAGAAATTCCCAATGAACAAGGAATCTTGATAAATTTTGACAATGCATGTGACCCTGTGATTTCTGAAGCATGTATTATCTGTTTTAATTGTTACTCAGAGAAGGCATAAGTTCAGGGTAAGGATTGTGTTGATTGTGTTCAAGAAATGTTATGTTCAAATTTGAAAGTTTTGAATTTTCATGTTAAGAATTTACCTGGGGAGTTAATCAGTGCATCTATGCAAAATCTACTATCGAAATAATTAATATTCTGTAAGAAATTCTGTCAGGTCTGACAGTTTGAGTAACAAACAGAAAAAAATTAGTTTATCTGTGAGCAGGCATATAACTGATTTACATGGATTAATTTTGTTTTGTGATGAATTACCTCCCCTTCTATAGGTTTTGCATATAACTGTTCATTATATTAACAGTGTTGACATTGTTTGAAAATGTTTACAACAGTGTTGTTTGACTTGGTATTAATTTAAATTCTCCATCAAATATCAAAATGCAGCTGTTTAACTGAAACAATTATGTAAGATTGACAATTACATTCATTAGTAATTTAAATTTTTAAAAAATGACTGCTATATTGAAAGTCTTATAGGGAAGTCTTTCATGTAATGCTTTTGCTTTGGATGCTTTCAGAATACATATTTTATAGCTTCTGTAGAAGTTGCACATAATGTAGGGGAAACAATTTATCTTTATTTGTAAGTCTGTAAAAATTTGAAAAGAAATCCTCTTCAGAGTTAATGCAGGGAATTAAATGTTAGAGATATTCAAACAACACTGTATAACGTTTGTTTTCCTGCATGTAATTTCCGCATGGTTGCATGACCTTGAAATTTTTGTTTCCATAGCAAAATGATCAGAAAAGCACAAGCACAAACAGTTCGCAGTGTAACTGTTACCAGATCAAGGTCGGAGTAAGGTCAAGTGTACGAGGAATGAAAGGAAATTGTTGTCTTCCACACGACTCTTCTGGGGTAAATTTTCTATTCATTAATTGTAGGGTGCCAATGTATTCCTATTTATAATCCTGATTTGGAAATCTTAGAAATATTTCCTCAAATGTGGAATTTAGTTTTTATGGTCTATTAGAAACCCCAGATGATTTTGTCAAAATGTTGCCGAGCTTGATCTTTTTAACCTTCAAAGCACTTTGGTTTTTGTAACTAGTTTTAGAAGGTTAATGGGATACTAACAAAAAAATAACTGAAATAAAATTAACAAGAGGAAATTCAACAGATACAGGTACTCTGATAGATGAATTTGAAGGTAAGGGGTTTCGTGTGACACTATTACAAAGGTCTTGCATTTATATCGTAAGTAATGATCATGAAAAACAGCAGAGTAATTGGGATAATGAGGGGTTGAAAGTTATTAACATCTTACATAGCCAGTCAATGCTCGCAGTCAGGCGACACCATCAGAAAAGTCTTACACCTACACTGTAGGGGATTGGCACCCTACAATACAAGGTAGATAACTCTGTATACTACAGCTGCCTGCATGTAGATCTTAGCCATTCCTAACATATTTGGTAAATAGAGAGATAATATTCATTGGGTAGACAACCTACATAGCTCTTCTATGTACAGGATATTAAAATCAGATACAGTGTATAATTGCTACATGTTTCGGTAGAGAACCTATCAAGCACTTAATTTAGGTCAGATTAAACTACAATCAAATTTCATTGGCTCAAACTCATATAGCTCGAAAACCATGGATCGGTCTATCTTGTTCAAAAGTCCTAATAATTTTCATACTTGATCTCACTAACTTAAACCCCAGTTTAGGTTTCTCAAACTCTGTTGGCTCAAACTCTCAAACTAATGTTTCGGTCCCTTCATTAATTGATCACCACAGCTTATGATTTGAGCACAGGTGTGACAGTGATGGACATTGTTTATTGCCATATGATTGACCGATGATTATATTAACAAAATATTGATGAATCACACAGCTAATACCAGACTTCCAATAGCAATAAGGAAATATTTCCGGAAATGTTCAAACTCTGGCTCAAACTGTTTTTTCTGGTCCCTTTGAGTTCGAGTCACTGAGGTTTGACTGTTTTTTTGTTTTGGGAAATTAAACTAAAATAGAAATATGTTGATAAAATACAGCAAATATCTTAACATGTAAATGTAAGCAAAATTTGAATATCTGTTAGATCGGTTCTTATGAAGTTGTTGATATCCAGTAGTATTATAGAGAACGGACTCAAAAATTTTGATTGAAAATTAACATGTTAGTGAAAAGAAATGCACAGAAAATTTATGTATCGTCCTTTTTCAGGATGTGTTAGTCAAGCATATATTACTGTTTTACATATTCAATGTAAACATTTTAAATATTACATACGTTTATTATTTTTTTGCAAATCTCATCTACTGCTTTATTCTTGTAAACATTAGAGTGATAGTCTTCCACTTGAATTTTATATTGCACATAGTACGTATCTGCTTTTCTTCAAAATTAAAGTGCATAAAATAGTATAAACTTGTTTTATATATATACCTTTCCTGATTTCAAAACAAAATAGAATTTAACCTAGAATTTACTACATCATTTTTCAGGACGATGATGTTAAGCGTGTTTTTCTGCCACCTCCTGGGTATACCAGTAGATCGTACACGCCCAATAAGTTAGACTCTCCTGTAATGAACCATAAAACATTCCTGTCAGACTCCAGACCATATTTAGACGAGCCTGATGGACAAAAATGGAAGTATGAAGGTAAATATTCATCAACATCTTAAATAATTTCCCTTACTTGTACAATCTAATGTGGCCTATCACCTTAATGGCATGAGTTTGCCCCAGAATTGTATCATACAAATGGATGCACCTGACACAACAATTAATCATAAGGTTTGTTAGTATGACATCCTCCATTAAGAAAACTGACTCACTTGATTTAAACATATTTTTTATTGTTAAGACACAAAAGGATAGACACGAGTTTTACAACTTAGAAATGTCGTCACCAATCTCAATCCAATTCTCCGTCGATTTGACAAATATTGTTGAATGTGGTGTTAAACCCTAATCAAACAAATAAACTTTAAATACCAATTTCTAGCTAAGAGGAAGTTGGTTGTTTGTAACCAGTTCATATAAATTAAATCATTTATCCATGAACATGTCTCTCTAGCTTAGAATGAATATAGAACAATGGAAGACTGAAATTGTCATAAGATCTCAGCTAGCCTGAAGGAGAAAACTGTAATACAGATAATGATTACGGTTAGAACTTTTAAAAGTTCTATGTTCATTTTATCAACAGTGTCTAATCATCAGCATTTGCCAAGTCTCATGGCCAGTAAGACCACATGCAACAGATACAAAAACCCAGAGGAAAAATTACTTCATTGCTGGTATCATACAATTTTACTTACAAAAAAAGGGAAATTCTTCTTGGATGTCAAAGTAGTGACCATAGAATGGCATAGTCAGAAATCATGATGTAAATGTCTTACAAACATATGAAATGAAATATTCCAGTTAGTGTTGTGTATGTAGATGTGTAAATAACAACACAGCAACAGAAAACATGTATGTTCAGATTTATTGAATGACTGTTATTCATGACAAATTTTTCCTTGTAGACCCATACAAATTAAACAGAGGAAAAGGAACATTTGAAGAGTATCCAGGACTTGCATATGATGATACAAGACCTAAAGTATGTACTTTTTAGTTTAAATTAGATAAAAAAAATTTAAATAATGGGAAGGACAATTACTAGTTACTATGATTTTTTGTGAAATTTATGAAATTGCTGAAAAAATGAAAAATTCATGAATAAATGTTGATTAAAAAGTAAGAGAAACATATTACCTGTAAATAAATAGATTAATGTTGTACATGTTTCTCTAGCTGTTCCATTATTAAAGGCATTGTCGTGGAAGCGTGCACAGTCTTAAAATGCTTTTATTCATTGAGTTATAAAACATTGAATTTTAAGTCTCATGATTGCCTGGTTACCAGGTAATGTAAGATGTACCTTACCTAATAATATGAAAATACAAACTGCTAGCTGTTCAGCCCTTTATGATAAATTGCTTTAGATATAGAATTAAATTATGTTGAAAAATAATAGAATTCAAATTATTTAGCTTGAGGATTATTGTTTGTTTTACAGAGTATAACAGATTTTTCTGACAGATCGAGTCATACGACATCGAGCACTAGATTAGGTGGGAAAACCCCACCCCCTCTTCCACCAATCAGATCATCGAGTAAAGGTGCTACAAATCATTACAGCCAATCACCAGTACCGCCACTCCCTGCCAGAAATTATGATCTGGATGAGATACCTCCACCTTTCGAAGAAGAAAGATATGTTCCAGCACCAGGTAATTTGTTAACATTTATATATGGATTAGATAGAGATGAGACACTAACCACTAGATGTGTGGTGAACTTTAGCATCTGGAGGTCATCTTGTGTCCTTAAACAATAAGTAAATAGTCACACGACTTAAGCACTTTAAAGCAGGCTTTTAAATGCAGTTTCCTGAAATGTTAAGCTATACAAGCAACAAATCAAAATGCAACTTTTTAAAGACTTTTTCTCAACCTATCATAATTTTTGAAAAATTTAAAAAAAAACATCATAAGAATTTCTCAAGTTACAGTTAATTAAAGTTTTCTCTGAAAACTACCTTTTCCTCCACTGTAAAGTCAGTGAAAGTTGTCATTTTATTAAGAATTACCAATTGCAATGTGTTGATGGAAGCTCTTCAGTTTTCAACAATTTAACCAGATGAATATGAACCTTATGCAGGAAATATATTATAACAATAGAAACACAGTTTACATGATGAAAAAAATGTTTCATTGTTATATTTCAATTTCCTTTTCAGGTGAAAACTATTCCACAAACATTGTACCAAATCCGTCATATAATGGACCTATGGCTAGAGCCCCCTCACGGACACGTAATTATCCTGAAGATGATATGAGGGGTCATCTAGTGTAGCAGTATCCTGTGATTTTGATTGTCTTGCCAATTAGCCTTTCATTGTGTGAAGACAGTGGTCTTTCAGTGCAGAAGGAGGAGAAAGTCTATCAAATATTCCTGCTGTGGTATGGATGTTCAACAATCATTCCAAATGATAACAAATCTCAAGGAATTCCACAGGAATGAACACTTACAATAGGGTTTCACAGAAATCATACATACCATTTAATATTTTTGACAGTATTAAAATTTGCTGTTATTTGAAGGTCATACAAAGGACATGAATACCTGACCTATATAGGTTGTGCCAATGTTAAAGTCACCATAAAACTCTAGCTTATACTAGAAATATATTTATAATGCATTTTAGCATAAACATTTTTTGACGATATGGTGATCATATGACATTGAACTTGATTGAAACTTCATCCATATTATTTTGCATTTTACCTGCTGAGTTAAAGCAACAGTCTGCCATTTTCAACATATTATCGCTATAGGGTGCTATGCATTGTATTTGTTTTAAGATGTTCAAAGTATATGTTTTTATACAGAATGTATATGTGATGACAGAATTTATGCATTGTTAGTGACTTAAGTATCGGTTGTTAATTATCAACAATTTTTACTGTATTTTTTGTTTTGTGATATTTTAGGTCTACCCATCAACAATATATGATTTTCTTGCACAGCTTACTTGATATTAGTATTATAATGGTATTTACTGAATACACAAAACAATCGAACTGTAATATTAAAGTATACCAAATGAATTTTGCCACAACAAAAGTGAACCTGTATCAAAAGTTTTACAGTGAAATATATCATATTATATATCGTTGGAATT
>JARWCS010000007.1:452475-468017 GCA_034783895.1 Geukensia demissa | reverse complement strand
GACACAAAATATATCATAAATTAAATTATTTATTTATTTGTTTGTCCAATACAAAATATGATCTTATTTCAAATATTTTAAATTACCTCGTATCTTTATAACTGAGCCCTGGAAACAGATCAGGAAGTTCTTGAATCGCCAATTCTGTCTTTGACATGTTAACCAACAATTTCCTGTAGAAAAGGGAAAGTGAGGTCAATCTTAATGATTAAAGACTTGAAGACATTATTTCATAAATGTTTAGTATTATAAAATATTTATATTATTTGAAAGCTTTTATATTATTGAATTAAAATGCCTTTTCAATTTACCAAAACGAAAACCATTTCAGGGCGTCGCCATGCATGTTGATTTATTAATTAATAATTTTATCACAAACATAACCATACCATCATTATTTCTAACAGAAGTTTTGAAGTTTTCAGTTCATCATAAAATATAGTATTGAATATAAAAAACAATAAAATACATAGTTTTCATATAACTCGAATCAAAACAATCAACAAGCCCGCGCGCCTCCTTTTCCAAATATGGATAGAGCGTGGTACCGAGTTTCAATGAAACATTTTAATAATTTAAAAATAATTTAAAAGCCTTTATAAATATTGATTTGTATCTAACACCTTAGTGTTCAGAATTAAGAATAAAAAACTATCACAATAAATGTGTACACAGTATTTACAGACAATAGTCGCGTACCTCATGTACCTTGTACATGTTGTACATGTGGTCTGGGATGGATTAAAATGGCACAGATGTGGTCATGCAGTGATTAAACTTCATTCATGTTAATGTTAAGTATTTCTATAATGCGTTATTTGTATGAGGAACAAAAATTATAATTCAAAATATTAAATGCTTACCAAATTATCTGGGTTTCCTCACACGAATTATTATAGCTGCGTCCACTGACAAACAAGCCACGCTTCAAGTCTCGCTTCTTTGTGTGTATGGCGGGAACTGCGGGCGGTGTAATTTGATTACAATTAGTAAATATACTATCTTGATTAGTAATGTGATTAACTACTAGGAATTACCGCTGAAGTACTAGGCAAACTAGTTAAAATAACTAGGCATTTCTTTCAGTGTTTTTTAAGCAACACGCATATTGTTTTTCTTTCAAGTGTTGAATTAAGGATTAATTACAACACTGCTTCTTATTTGTATTTTCTTTTCTATCGTCTTTTGATCATAAATATAAATAAAAAGAAAAAAATATGACGTAAAACCACGCCACATCCAACCAAGCAGATAGCAAGTTTTGAAAAATGGCCTTCAACAAGGGTGAAACCTGCTCCTTGTGACGAGAACTGAATCGCCCCGACTAAAAAACATTAATAGTAAAAAATACACCGATACGGCTTGTATACTCATACGGTCTGGAAAATGACCTTTCAGTTTATAGTAATCGATGTGCACTAACATGACTAAGGAACTACCATTTGACTTTTTCGGGGGAGGGGGTTATGGCACAAAGTTTTTTTTCGGCCTTTTGTAACGAATGAATCTTTATTTGAAAGAAAAACCTTCTGATCCCTTAAGGACCGGTCATTATTTATCTCCAGGGGTGTGCCGGCAAAAATAGGCGGTCAAAGAAAATATAGCAGTTCTTGAAGGGGGCTATGTATTTTTTCACTAATTGATGAGGGGGGTCATGATTTTTTGTTAAGAAAAATCATTTGCACATGAACTTGTGCAACATCTAGAATTGTATACATATTAAATGTCTTGTGTAATAGGCTTTTTATGCAAAACGCGAATGGGTGGCCGACTGTTTTTGGTACTTGAGAGAAGGGGAGTTGAGAATTTTTCCGCTTGGGAAAGGGGGGGAATGTTATTTTTTCCAGGAATATATTTCAATTTGCCGGACCATCCCTGAAGATGAACAAAGGCCAGTCCCTTTCTTCTCCAAAATTTAATCTGACAGGAAACAGGCAACGAAGACTCTTGTATAAGGCATACATGTTGTAGAACTGGGATTTTTATATCAATGTTTAAATCACAATTGATTTCCATCCTATAAAATGTTTCATATAGATAGGCATTTAAAGACGTGCAGCACAAGCACTTGTCGGGTGCGGATTCAAAGAGGCAAACGTGGTGCGCCCCTAAAACAAACAAGAACTATAAACAGTGACAATTCGGCGTTCAGGATCCGCGTTTGCTTGCCTCTTATTATTTCGAGCTTAACTCAAACTTACTGAAAATCACGTGCAAATACGAATTATGTTAACTATAATTAACTAAAAGTTTTTAACGCTTATAGAATTATAATTTGTCCGGTTGCTTTCCTCGTAGATACTTGAACAAAAAAACCACAATTTAATGTGGATGACGTCACAACAATGGTTTAAATTGATGTTTTACATCAATTCACTGTTAAATATTCGATAAATATCATCTATAATTTCTGTTTTCCCAAACATTTTTCTTTTAGAACAGTTTTTGAATGATCAAACATGGTTAACTGGAATTGTAAGACAATCCCGGTTATTATATAGCCGTGTATAAGTATATTTCTAGATATATTTCATTCCTTTTTTGAAATTTTATAGTGATCAGATTTATCCAGCTTTAGTACACGTAGCTTTAGTAGACGTTGGTATTATGTAAAACAGTCTTTTGATGGTGGTAAAAAATACCCCATCTACTGTGTCAGTTACAAGCTAAATCGATTCTGGTATAGGTATTTTCCTCTAAAAAGGCATATACAATTGCATAAGTCAATAAACAGAACATGTTTGTGAAGTTTTAGAACAAAAGAAGTTAAAGCCTATCATGTTAGTGCCCATAGGAATGTCTACAAAATATATTAATGAAGAATCATCTCTAATGATGTATCAAATAATCTTACTGTTTATAAACCGAAAGAGAATAAAAAGCCTCATTTTAAGATATACAGTACTTGTGTTAACCATTCAAACAATCTGGTATGTAAGTGTTTATGATTTCAATAATTGTTGTTGTGTTTATGTCATACATGTACATGGCAAGAATTTATTTCAAAATAAAAACTATTGCAAATAAATAAGGCTTTCACATTGTTTAATTTGTGATACTATTACACTTTCCATTTGGAGACTTATTTTAATTGACCATTTAAGATTTTCTGTAAACAACTCAAGCACTTAATATCAGCACGCAAGTCAACATGTTGTAAAATAAGTTGCGATCCGTCATGAAGGTATTGTTTCACAAAGCATGAACAGGCCAAGAATAATCTCCAATACCAGATGACTTATACTATGATTGGAATTTTGAATATTACCACATATACTCATCACAGAAATGATAGAAACGACTTTAAGAAAACCACAATCGCGGGTTAACATATTTCAAGGGCAAACATAACAGTATGTATAATTTTCAAATTGTGTAGCATTTAAAAGTCAATGACGGAAACACGACCACTTGTAATTAAGCGGCAAAATTTTTACAACGATTTTGGAAATAACAAGGTATAATTATGTCTTCATAATTAAAGTGACGCTATTTACGATAGCAATACATGGGCTCTTGATATTTTGTATGTATAGATCAGGGCAAGTCCTGGCGACCTTAAAAGTGTAAAAAGAAGTTCGTCAATTTGTGGATATTTCTGGAACTTGTCATAATTCGGTGGTATTTTCTTCATAATTGTTGCAGAAACAACAAATTTTTGCGTTCAGGAATCTGAGATTTAATATTAATATCACTAGAATATTTGATAGATCAACAATATAAAACAGAATTGACCGATGGGAATTTTTGTTAATTTTACGTAGGAACGAATGTAGTTGAACAAATAAATAACAGGTTATTATTACATGCACTGTCAATATCAAACAGATTTCATCCTGAGATCCCCATATTGGGCTGAGGGACGATATTGACGCGAGAAGAGACCAAGGTAGATTAGGACTTTGAAATCCAATAACCTTTTTATCAAATAAGTTGTCTGTAATTTGTTTTAATTATGAAATAACATGAATTTATTCTTCATTTTGTCATAATATTACAGATCTTCGTTCGTATAACTTAACCATTAAACGAACGCACAAACGAAGGAAAAACGAAATACGAACTAACGGTAAACGAACGAACGAATGAAAAACGCAAACGAACGAACAAATGACCTGGTTTGTGCAGACGAATCAAAGTTTAGTATAAAAAATTGCATATGATTTCCGCCTATCAGTATAATTTTATTATAAGCGAAATTTGTTCATTTAAGTGAAACTTTGTATTCAGTACAGAAACTATTTGAATGTGATAAAATTTTACAGTTTATATTGATACTTGGCATGTTTACAGAAAAAACAATTATATTTTGGGTATTTTTGACATATTTAAAATATTAAAAACTGAGTGAAAATTATCATAAATTCTTCAGCCAAATTAATTTATACATGTACCACAATTATGACAAATTTGCGAAATTTGAAAACAATATGTTGTCACGAAGCGAAAAATAATCTTATTGTACATTGCGTATTAATCTCTATGGGTCAGATGCACAAATTTAAAATGAAAATTAGCCTAAATTGTTAAGTCGCATTTTATACCACAAATCTGGAAAATTTTGAAAGAATATCTAGTTGCGAAAAAAATTAATCTGGATTCTTCATTGCGGATTCATCTCTTAAGATCAGAACTGTAAATTTTACAATGAAAAATAGCATACGTTGTTTAGTTTTATTAATTTATACGTCAATCTCTGGAAAATTTGGAAAAACTGTCTTTTCCCGAACTAAAATAATATGCTTGTTCATTGCATATTCTTCTCCAAGGGTTAGAAGTAAAATAAGTGAAAAATAGCAAAAAACTGTTTAGTTATATGAATATTTACCACAAGTTTGGAAAATTTTGAAAAATTGTTTGTTTGCGAAAAAATAATAATCTGGATTCTTCATTGCGCATTCATCTCTTAAGGTCAGAATTATAAATTTGGGAAAGAAAATACCTTTAATTATTTAATTTATATGTCTTGAATCAAAAATAATCTGATTGTACATTGCGTATTTTCTCTTAAGGTCAGAAGCATAAATTTTAGATGAAAAACAGCAAAATTGTTCAGTTGCATGAATTTATACCACAAATGTGGAAAATTTCGAAAAATTGTCTCATTGCGAAAAAAAAAAATAATCTGGTTGCTGATTCATCTCTTCAGGTCAAAATTATAAATTTTAAATTAAAAAGAACTTGAATTATTTAATCACTTGTTTTTATATGACAAATTTGCCAAATTTGGAAAAAATTTTATTGTCGCGAAAAAACAATAATCTGATAGTACATTGTGTATTTATCTATTAGAGCCAGGAGCATAAAAATTACATGAAAAATATCATACATTGCTTAGTTGCATTAATTTCTACCACATTTTCAAAAATTTGGAAAAACTGTCTTATCGCGAACTAAAAATAATCTAATTGTACTTGCATATTCTTCTCTCAGTGTTAAAAGTACTTCGCTGTTTTTTTTTCTACGTTTAAATGAAAAAATAGCATAAATTTGTCAGTCGCATAAGTTTATACCAAACATTTTCCTAAGTGTTAAAAAATATTTGTTCAGAACATATTTTTTATGACTTATACATTGCGCATTCTTCTCTCATTTATGTTAGAGTAATAAATTTTGAATGAAAAATTGCATAAACTTTTAACTTGCATGATTTATACCAAAATTGTGGACAATTGAACAAACTTTGTGGTATTCATTTATGTAAATAGTATAATTTGAACATACATTGTAGGATATGACCAAAATAGCAAATTTTGTAGCTTTCTCTGGAAAATTACACAAAGATTTATCTTTTTACTAATACTGGCAACATTGTTATTAAATATTTGTCTACATTTATACAATTAGTGAAATAATGGTAAATTGAAAAAAAGATTATTTTCTCATTTCTAATTAGTGA
Organism: Geukensia demissa; assembly: GCA_034783895.1. NCBI lineage: Eukaryota > Metazoa > Mollusca > Bivalvia > Mytilida > Mytilidae > Geukensia > Geukensia demissa. Next base: position 462,118 of record JARWCS010000007.1, on the reverse strand, counting down.
GTTCAATAATATTGGTATAAAATAAAAAATGAAAAATTGACTCGACTGCAACATAAGATCTATACATTTAATTAGATACATTTTTGGTAACAAAAGACAATCCCAAGTATTATATGGCTTTGTTTAGCACATAGAATAATTTAATTTTTTAATTGAAATAAAAATAGATATGAAACTGAAAACGAAAGAGATTTAGAAGATTTGACGTACATCTACCGTTGCAATTTATTTGACTTTAACATGATAATTTATTATCATCATTTAAACTCTGATACTTTACAAATATTGAGAAATCTGTCTATATATATGTTTCATTCGTCCGTTCGTTTTCCCATGCACGATACGAGCGTTCGTTCGTTTATTTTCTCACGCACGATAAGAGCGTTCGTTCGTTCGTTTTCCCACGCACGATTTGTATCTATATCTGTATTTTCACCTCCGGAGATTATGGAATATATTTCCACACAAACGACCGGGTATATTTACATTCAGTCACCAACACCATGTTTAATTGTGAATTTATTTTTAAAATAGTAATCATATTCGTCGTTGAAATGGGATATTTACATATATATCCTAAATAAAATTTCATACGATAATAAAAGGTAAAAGAACTTTTATTTGAAGGTAGAATGTTGCAAAATGCTACCTAAGTATTTATATTTAAATATTTAATGGACTTAAATATCTTTAGTTAAAAGGTATTATAGTGCACAATGCAACCTGGATATATACACTATATCCATATAAAATATTTTAATGGACTCAATTTTAGTAAAAAAAGGTATACTGTCCCATGAGGGATATTTACACTGTTGTCTTAATAATACTATATTTATACAAGGATAATAAAAATTCCAAAGAATAGCTAAATTTTAGGTTCTTTGATAATTAATATTAAAATCTAATAAAGATAATTAGTAACCCAGCTGCCCTCCCCCTTTATTAGACTCGCCAACATTTGATATCTTGCACTATGGAGGTTATAGACCAGTCTACGACATTGGACTTCTGACAGTTTATTTATTGTAACTTGAGATATTCTCTGAGTATCAGACTTTGTTAATAGGATGGACGAGTTTAATATTATTCCAAATTGCTCATCTTCATTGCGTACACTTAGATTTTGGCCTCTGATTTTTCTGGAATTTGTCAGCCAGTTCACCAAAAACAGTTTCTCTGGCTGCTTACAGTATCTAAAATTTTAATTAAAGGTAAATTATGTTCTCTTCTTCTTGACCATACAACAAACAAGTTGGGTCTGAATTGTTCTTCTTAAATTTGGCCTATTTGATTTGAAATTTAAATAATTTTCCGTTTAAATACATGGCAATCTATTCACTACATAAATATGTAAATGAAAACCTACCTGCTTAAAGTCCGGAAAGTTTGTTATTATGGAAACCAGCGGAGATCAAACCATAACCAGTCCTTCTTGCTTTGTTCATATTTTCATTTTCTGTGTAGTAGATGGTATCTTTGTCTGTTTTTTATCTCTGAATTCCTAAATGATTAGCTTTTTCTACATTAGGAAGAATTTTATCTTTCATAACTAAATTTGTTGAACTCTCATAGGTCTCTCGTCAATTTCCCATCTGGATGACAACCGTTGGTTGTAACTTATACTGTTAATTGCAGCTGATTCGCCATGCTAGAGGAATTTGAGCCACTTCAAAACTGGCACTTTTTAAGGTAATATCTTCAGCAGAGGCAATCTCCGTCGCAGAGACGCTTCGCTGTATGAATACAGCAGGAGTACATCCGCAACAAATTAGCAACTAGTTTATTTTAAATATTTTAGGAAATTATTTTTCTTCATCCTAATCTTTATCGTAACTTTCAATTATTCAGTTCCAAACAAAATATTTTTTTTTCACTTTTGACTTCTGTAGTAAATAAGCGTTATGAGAGATTTAAAATTCTTTGACGTCACAATTCAATGTTTTTCGGTACGTCATAGACGTTTGAAGCGCTGAATGCAAGGGTAAATTGAGAGAGAAGCGAACTTTTCCCCCTGAAAGTTGAGAAATTGTAGCATCATTTTTTATTATTGGACTAATTAACTGGAAATATAAATTATAAATGCAATTATACGGAATTTATTGATGTGTAAACTCAACCTTTCACTCACAAACTTTACATAAAGTCCTTCATTTTGTGAGTTAGTCGGCTGAGCTAACATATCAATAAATTCCTTCAAAATAGCATTTATAACTATAGTAATTTCTCTTGTTATATTTTATTATCGTATACAACTTTATAAAGTTAAAGATATTATATTCTGTAAGTTTGAAATGTACTCTAATATAAAATATTTAAAACGTGTTGCTTTATTTAAGGTTTGACACCATGCAAACTGATCATTGCCTGGGATCAAAAGAGACAGTTAGTAGTCAACAGTTAGTGTCAAACGATGTTACCTATCACGTATAAAATATTTTAATCCAACATATCTCTGCAAAAAGACACATGATAAATCGTTATATTTGTATTACGACAAGCAAGTCGCTGACAATTTACTGCATTTTTATGCAGTTGGTTGAACATGCAAAAGGATTTCTATTTTCACTTCGACACTTGATAATATTATATGCATACAGCAGTATTTATTTTTTCTCATTATTAAATATTATAATTTAATGTTTGATTTACAACTACGAAGAGCGACATTCTTTTAAGAAACGAAATATTCATCCACCTAATTGTTATTATAATAAAACAGTCTTCCACGTTTCATGAATTTCATTGTATTTAACTGATATTTTTCATTTTTTGTGTCCTCGAGTTCAGGACAACTCGAATTTGGGTTATTTGACTTATTTTAAGGAATATTCTGACCACAATAACGGCCTAATACTTGGCTAAGTTTTTACCAAAAGGGCAAGTGTCGACCAGCCACATTTTTTGCCTAAAAATCTGGTAAAAATTTCAATTGGCTAATATCTATTATTCTATATCGTATGTATTCAGATGCTCAACAGTTTTTTAAGTTTAAATAAATTTGTTCTACAACGGTCACATGGCATTAAGAAATTGCCTAAATAAGAAAATACTTGATTTATATAGTATTTAACACATTTTATTTCTATTTTGATACAAATCGTACAAAAACAACAGAACAAAACTTTGCACATTTTAGGATCTATTATGTACAAATCTTTCGTTAAAATATGTTCTTGATGTTTTGTGCCTTTATGGCACCTCCAAAATTCAGAAAATGTTACACTCTTATCAAAAGAAGTCAAATGTGCCACTGTTGTTTCTGTATGATTTGCTGCAAAGCTCCTGTGGTTAAAAGATACATGTAGGCTGATTTCCAACTGGAATTTTCACAGTGTTAACTTAGATCAACAATATGTTGTTACGCATGCGCCAACGATATGGCAGTGAAATTTTTTGCTCGTAAATTTCAAGTGAAAATTTCGTAATTTATATGATTATACTGTGTTTCACAATATGAAAGTGGGATTTACTATTCCGTTTTAAGTTATGCCAAGATACAAATCCAAAAAACAGAAGAAATCAACGCCGGATAAAGGTTTTGGATCATATGAAAATTCTACGGACGATTCTTTGTGTACGGACAAAGACCAAAGTGACAAGAAATCAACAAAAAGAAAACAAACGTGTAAAGAAGTTAATCTAACGGACACGGACACGGTTGGTAACGCCTTACGATTTGTGTTAAATAACTTTAATCCGCCTCCAGCCAATACGGATCATACTAACAATATGTCGATCAATCAGGGTTATACGCAATACACGCCAGTACAGGCCAGTACACCCGTTAATACGTTTATGGGACAATCATTTCAGCAGCAATACCCTTGTGCGGTCACGAGCCCTATACCACCCCCATCAATTCACTCAGCTCAACCAATTCAAGGACTAGAAACGTTGCTTAAAGAGTTGTGTAGTAAAGTGACTAATATTGAAACAAGACTGAACAAACTTGACGTTATAGAGGAACGTTTAAATAAATTTGATATGAAGTTTAACTCTATCTCGAGTGAAGTAAAAAATTGTACAGAAAGACTTAATGTGCTTGAGAACAGTACCCAGTTTCTATCGGATATAAAAGACGAACACGAAGCGATAAAAGTTAAACTTAAAAACATTCAACGAGACGTCGATGTTTCGAGCAAAGTAAAAGATAGACTCATTGACGTGGAGACGCAAAATCTTAGTAACAATTTAGTTTTCTTTGCGATAGACGAGAAACCCGTCATAATGGATACCGAAAGCGCAAACGCGGGAAATGAGGGTGGTGATAACGAGGAAAATAAAGAAACACAAAAGGTCGAAAATTGTATCGAAGTTGTGTTAGATTTCTGTGTCAATACTTTAAATATCGAACATGCAAGAGAAAACATTAAGATCGAAAAAGCTTATAGGCTTGGTAAAAGAACGGACGATGCTGTTAGGCCGAGACCGATCGTCGTCAAGTTTTCTCAATACAGTGATCGAGAAAAAATACGCAAATCGTCGGGGCGATTGAAAGGAACGAACTATGGAATTAGTCCGCAATACCCGCCTGAAGTGTTGGCCAATAGGAAAAAGTTAATTCCGGTGATGATTAAAAAGCGTAAAGAAAAGAAATCAGCATATTTAGTGGGAGATAAGCTTTATGTCGAAGGAGTACTCTGGACGGAATAGGAATCCGCGGAGGATGGCTTTACTGATAATTCATCGAAAAATAAAAGAAGTTCGAAATATTCTTTGAAGTTATGTGCGTGGAATGTATCAAAAGGCTTAGCTCGAAAATTGTCAGATAAAGAGTTTTTATGTGAAATAACGGATTATGATATTCTATTTTTCTATGAGTGCTGGGTGAAATACCCTGAAGTGCTTGAGTTGGAAGGTTTCGATAAAAAGTGTGTTTTCCGAGAAAAGTGTAATGGTGGCGGTATAGCTATATTTTATAGAAAATGGTTAAGCCCTTATATTGAGTTTTTGAATTCTAGTGTGGATAGCATAATATGGTTTAAGATCAATAAAAGTTTATTGTATGATAATAAAGACATGTATATTTGTGCATCATATGTACCACCCGATAAAAATGTTTTTTACCGTAAATATGAATGTGACGTTTTTGAAGTTATTGAACAGCAAATAGAACATTACAATGGTTTAGGCAATATCGCTGTAATTGGTGACCTGAATGGTAGGATAGGCAGTGAAAGGGATTTTATTGAACAAGACATTTTAGACAATCATTTGCGTAATAATATATTTGCATTTATCGATTATGAACTAGACATTCCTTCCGATCGAAAAACTGAAGACTTAAAACCCCCAAATACGTTTGGACGCAAAATATTGAATATGTGTAAATCTACAGGACTGAGGGTTTGCAATGGACGATTTGGGGATGAAAGTGCAAAGATAACATTTCAGAACAAAAACGGCTGTAGTATTATTGACTATCTTTTGTTAAATAGATCAGCGTTTGATAATATAAGTGATTTTATTGTTGGTAAATTTAACACTTTTTCATGTCATGCACCTTTATTGATTGATATTAAATTAAGCCATAAATTTAATATAGAGAAAATTTGTACATGTAAAACTGTCAAATATAATACCTTTAAATGGGATGAAGGGCAAAAAGATTGCGTTCGTGAAGAGCTTTTGAATAATTCCGATAAAATAGAAAAGTTAATGAACGACATATCTGAAGAGTCAGTAAATATTGACAATATTGTTCAAAGTATGAATGCTATTTTATCAGATGTTGCGGATAAATATATTAAGACTGAAGTAACAAAAACTGTGAAGTGTGACTATTGTATTAGTAAACAACGAAAGAATGGTGTTGATAAACGTACATATAGAAGTGTGGATAAACCATGGATAAATACTGAATGTAAAGAACTGTATATCAAATATAAGCGAACGTTGTCAGATTTCAACAAAAATCGGAGTAACGAAAATAGACTGATATTAAATCTTGCTAAGCAAAAATACAAGTGTATGGAAAAGAGACTAAAGAGTCGTTATAAACATCAAAGGGGAAATATGTTAAATTCCTTGAAAAAAACAAACCCAAAGTGTTTTTATAAAAAATTCAGAAAACGACGAAAAACAGTAAAGCATAATATATCTCTGAACGATTTCATGAACCATTTTAAAAACCTTGTGAATAGAGATGATATCGCCACGTTCGATAATAATGGTCATTCGGAAGTAATTTTTGAAGAACTTGACCGTCCTTTTACAGAACGAGAAATAGACATATGCATAAAGAAACTTAAGAACGACAAATCTCCAGGATATGATAACATTTTAAATGAATTCATAAAGGAAGGAAAAAATATTCTTCTACCATTATTTTGTAACCTGTTTAATGCTGTATTGTACAGTGGATGGTATCCAGAAATATGGGTAAAAAGTGTGCTGGTTCCATTATTTAAAAAAGGACCTGTCGAAGATGCCGGGAATTACAGAGGAATTTCTCTAGTTTCCCACGTAGGAAAGCTGTTTACTTCGATTCTCTATAATAGACTTATTAATTGGAGTAATGAAAATAGCATTTTAACAGATGCACAGTTCGGATTTATACCAGGATATGGTACACGTGATGCAATTTTTGCCCTTCACTCCATTATTGCAAAATCTTTAAGTAAAGGCAAGCGATTATACTGCTGCTTTGTTGACTATGTTAAAGCTTTTGATAGCGTTATTCATTATATTTTATGGCAAAAAATGTTAAAATATGGTATCAGTGGTAACTTATTAAACCTAATTATGTCTATGTATTCAAAATTAAAAACTTGTGTAAAATTAAACGGTGAATTCTCTGAATTTTTCTCAAGTAATGTTGGTCTGATGCAGGGTGAATCTCTGTCGCCGTTTTTGTATGCAATATATGTTAATGAAATTGAAATTGATCTTATCAAACAAGGTATTGAACCGTATGAAGTAAAAATGTTAAACCTGTTTTTATTTATGTACGCAGATGACACTGTACTTTTTAGTGAACATATTTCTGTATTACAAAAGATGTTAGACTCTGTATATGAATGTTCTATACAAAAAGGTTTAGATATCAATCTTAAAAAAACCAAAATTGTAATATTTCGTAACAGAGGTGTAATAAGAGATGACGAAAAATGGTTTTTAAATGGTCAAAAAATAGATGTTTGTAATGAATTCACATACCTAGGTTTATTGTTTAAATACAATGGTACATTTACTGTTACACAAAAAATATTGTCAGAACAGGGTAGAAAAGCTATGTTTTCATTACTTTGTAAAATAAACGATGATTTTTATAATGTTGAAACATTATTGAATTTATTTGACACTTATGTTACTAGTATTTTAAATTATAGTTGTGAAATTTGGGGATTTCATAGAGCACTCGACATAGAGTCTGTTCATATGAGCTTTTTAAAACGAATTCTTAAAGTTAGAAAAACTGCTGTAAATCATATGATTTATTTTGAACTGGGTAGAACGCCTTTATATGTAGATAGATATGTAAAAATGATTACGTATTGGTTAAAATTGATAAACAGCGATAATTGTATTTTAAAGAATATATACGAAGATATGTATGAATCAAGTGTCATAAAACCAAATAATAAACTCAATTGGTGTTGTAAAATTAGAGATTTACTTTATAAATATGGTTTTCAAGACATATGGCTCTCACAATGTGTTGATAATACACAATTGCATGTATTTATAAATGAGTTTAAAAAGAGAGTCGAAGATAACTTTATTTCGGAGGCACTTTCATTTTTTGAAAACTCATCTAAATGTATTTTATATCAATATATACATGATGGTCATAATTTACAGTTTTATTTAAGTCGACCTGTAAATTTTGTGTATAAACCATTTATTACGAAGTATAGAATAAGTGCTCATTCTTTGAATGTAGAGACAGGAAGGTTTTATAATATACCACGTAATGATCGTATATGTACTATGTGTAATAAGAGAAAGTTAGAAGATGAATATCATTTTATATTAGAATGTGAAAGATATAACAATTTAAGACAAAAATATCTGAAACCATACTATTATAGAAAACCGTCTGTATTTAAACTTGTGCAATTGTTATCAGTTTGTAATACTAAGCAGCTAAATAATTTAGGAAAATTTTTACAATTAGCAGAATCTCTGCGTAATAATAATATATAGAATAATTGTATTTATATGTGTGTATGATGTATAATGTAAGCCAAACTCCGTATAATTTCTCTTTATTAGTTTCTATATATGTAATAACACTGTATATGTATATGTATATCCTATAAGCTGTATTTGCTTTGGAATAAAGAATTATTATTATTATTATTATTAGGTGAATTAGTTTTATAAAAACATATAGTTTATTCATAATGAACAGTAATGAAGCAGGAGGCATTGTAAAACAAATTGTAACTTAGCTGATCGTAATTTCATTGACCAAAATAAATCTTTATCCAAATTAATTATTTCATGTTACAAGAACTTATTAATTCTACATATTTAACATAAGTAATAAGGTTTGTGAAATACCATCGATGTCATTTTTACTAAAAACCTTTAGAAAGTAACGACACAATAGTGACATAATAACGATCATACTCTACAGCAAAATTTTGGTTACTATGCCTTACCTTTGTAATATATTTTTAAACATCTGGTATATTGGTTCGCATAAATAGTATTGTAAATATAAATTATTACTAAGACATCGTTATAACTCATCAAAATCAAGTTTTATAACTTCATATCAAATCATTCCTATCAATTAAATATTTTGTTCATAAGGTAAAAAAAGCTGAAAATAATCGAACTTTAAATCAAATATAAACTCTTGTTTTTTCAATAAAAACCAATAAAATTATAAAAGAAAGTTTCATATTTATAATTATACTGAAAATGTTAAAAGAATTGGTGACTCAACTGATCTGATATTCGCTTTTGAAATTTGACAAAACATCGCCAGGCTTAAGCCCTTAAAATCTAATTCTCGAAATAATTGTTAACATAACTCGTCATGAAAATGTTATTTTCATTCAGTAGGCCTAAATTAGAGTTCAAAAGTCGTTTACGCAATAACAAGCTTTAAATCAAATATCAAATCATTTATAATATCAACACAGCCTAAAAAGCTATTTTATGTTCAAGTGATGATTTTTATGCTCAAAATTAAAGGTATCAGCAAATAGGAATTGCTTTTCGTAGATCTCAACATTATCAAGCTTATGACAAAATACTAAAACCTTTAATTTCCTTCAATAACGACAAATAATTTCATGTTCGCTCTGAGAGTATATTAAAATTTTTAAAGTATTGACAAAAATGAAGATTTGTACCCAAGATCAATTTGTTCCCTACAGAAGCTGTGTTCATGGATGGATGGACGCAAAGGTGGATGCAGCGTATCATCAACCATACGAAATGGGATATAATTACTATAACTAGTGTAATCACTTGCTTCTTTTACATCAATTTTGTTGTCTTTATATAACCAAGGATTAAAATTTTCAATTCGATTTAAAATCAATTTGACTGTGAAAACATAAATAATTCTTATCACGATAACCAACTGGTGAGGAAAATGATAATAATAATGATAACACAGTAAAGATTACCATACAGCACTCTCTGAAATAGTCAAATTAATGATGAATATATCTAGAAA
>JARWCS010000007.1:427847-438454 GCA_034783895.1 Geukensia demissa | reverse complement strand
ATTTTCTCTTGTGAAAAATGTTCCACTTTCCAAGGACAAAGTTATTTTTCATTTTTAAAATATTTCCAAAAAATTCTAGATAGTTCCTCACTTACCAAACTTTCTTGTCTGTAAATTTTCATATCAAAATCCCAATCTGAATATGATGAGAAAAAATTTCTGGTTAATATTTGTTAGTTTACATTAACACAATCCTTTAACAGGGCGGGACATTTTCAAATATGGTTTTTCAAAAGGGAAAAAAGCAATTCTATGTACAGATTACCTAATTGATTTTTCAGGCTCTTTTTTTTCTCTTTAAATTCTTAAGTCAAAGGTAAATATTATACAAATTTTTGTCCCTTATCTGTGCAAAAAGGTTCATTCAACTTGACCTTGAGTTATGCTTTGTGACAACAAAATTTTTGGGGAAAACATAGCAATTTGAATCCCAGTTTTTTTTCCTATTTCACAATTTAATATGGGCATTTAAAGCTGTAGACATCATGCCGAGGACAGGCGGGCAGGTTTAGATGTCAACCCCTGAAGCATTTATATTAGTCTATAGAATTATATTGTTGTTAACAGATACAGAATTTATTTCCAAATTTGAAATGATTGACCACTATGAAACAATCAATGTTAAACATTAATTTTAAATAATTCAACCATAAATTTTGGGAGACATTTGAAATAGGAATGTTTGAATAATATGATTCAAAAGAAAGATTTGAAATTGAAAACAACACATCTAAATGCTGTTGGTATATATAAGTATTGACCAATGAAAAACAGGAGAGATATTTTGTGTCATAGAGCACCAAGCACACATAACCAGCATGTGACATCATTGTGCAGATTCTATTGTTTGAATATTACTATTGTTTGCATCAGCATTCTTTTCAATGTTTTCATTACTATCTGCCTCTGTCAAATTGCTACTTTCATTTTCACTAAGTCTACTTTCATTTTGTGTATTGCTTTCCTGAGATTTGTCAATTTGTTCTATTTTCTGTGATTCTTCCTGAGAGTTCTCATCTGATTTTATATCATCTGCTTCCTCAGTCACAGTATTTTGCGAATCTTCAGATTTTGGAATATCAGATTTCTCAATTTTCTCAAAATCACTGTCACTTTCTTCCATAGTTTGTTCTGGCTTAATTTCTTCCTTATTCTCAGTGTTTTCCATAATCGTCTGATTAGAAACAGTTTCACTGTCTGTATTTTCATTGTCAACATCCGTCAAAACATCGTCATTGAGCGATTTGTGATCGGTGTCGTGGAATTCTTTAGGAATATCACAGTTTTCAACATCCTCTTTTACCTCCTCTTCTATAGAATCTAATTCTTTGGTGTCCTCTTTCAGAGAGTCTAATTCTAGAACCTCCTCAGATACTATTTCAGATTCTGTTACAACATTAGGTATATGTAGCACTTCAGAATCGTTTATTAGATCATTTTCTGGAATTTGTGGAGGTTCTAAATCCTCAATTGTCTCCTCATCAGAGGGCTCATTCTCTTGGAGGTCACTTGTGTCAATGCATTCTGGGATTTCTGTTGCTATAGCAACTTCTGGCTCTATTAGTTCTGTGGATTCATCTTCCACTAATTCCAACTGACGGTCTTCATTGCTGTCAATCGCCCCTGGAAAATAGAATATTTGTTTTAACATGGTGAATTAGACACAGGTATTCATAATTCACAAATCATAAATATTGTAATCCTATTTTGTCTGCAAGCACATTGGCTAAAATTGTGACATATAAAAAATCAGAGAGTTAACTGCTGAATATTGATAAATGCATCATATTATGAATAAGACTAGTGTTCAGTATGTGAAATAAATTAGCGCAGATAAGAAGTTGCTGCAGTTTCATATTAAAATATCAAAAGTTATTGCTGGTTTATGTGTTTTCCTTTAATCTTGATAATTGTATTATCAGGGGACTACACTGATATGAAACTAGAGGCTCAGAATGTTGAGCCAGTATCACTCATCTGACATAAGGCTAATCATAAACAAACATTAAATGGCCATGATTATTGCATCGCCCATATACATATACATGTATACTTAGTTACTGACAAATGGACCTATGCATGAAAACTTGACAAAGTCAATGGACCGTAAAAATCAGGTCAAAGGCATATGTCAGACTGACATGAATGTACTCCTAATAATGAATATGCATATATGGTGACCTAATTTATATAGCTACTGAGAAACAGATCTAAGCACTAAAAGGTAGGTTATCTATACTTGATTTATCTTATCCATCTGGTAAAGAAGATCAAATACAAGTTGTTTCTCAAAAGGCCACACATATAATTTCTGTGTATCATAGACCTTCAACCTTGATTTCTCATCTATCTGATCCTGTTAATTTTGCTTAACAAAAACTAATGACCTTCCATAACCTACCATAACCTATGTTTGTGTTCCAGTATCCAAACTGTTTCCTTTTATTTGCATATGTCTTGAGTGAGCAATTGAAAAATTATGGAGTAATGTTCTCTTACTACTTTCATGTTAAAACAATTTTTAAATAAGTGGATATTTCTTCTTTTAACTAACTGCTTAATACTTTGAATATCAGTTGTACATAGGCCTACATGCCATGATACCAAAAAATATCAGCTTTCGCCAAGGGTAACATAAGCTCAAAGCAGGTACACATTTCTTATAAAAAGGGTAATGGCAATGGCAGTTTTGAAGATATCAACTGGAAATGGCCAAATAAAAATCCTACAGCTTTACATTGTTAATCACAAAAGCTCAGCTTTTACAGAAAACACAAGTACCACTTGTATTTTTAATTTATGTCAATGTCTTTTCCTTTGATCTTATTGGCTTGAGAATTCTATTATTAGCCGACTATGCTGATATGAATAAATCATTGTTGATTCCATTGTCCTTTGGCGTCACGAGGAAGCTGACATCACTGACATTACATGGCAATCCAGCGATAAACAGATTATTGTTGGCCATCTTTACCTGATCTTTTATATATTATCAGTCAACACTAATCTATAAATATGTCAAATTTGCTTAAATTACAACATACTGCACTATGGGTTGTGTTAATTTAGCAAAGATCCTGACAACTGGCAATTTATCATCCAGGTCCATTAATGGATCAGAAAAGATAAAATTTTCTGGGTTTGACAAGTAAAACAAAAATCCTGACCTACCAACCCTATTTTTTCAGGACATAACTGGAACCACATGTATATTTTTGCTGAGGCTCTGTGATAATTTTAGTCGTAACCTCCAGAACATTTTGATTTAAAAAATAGTTAAATAAAAAGAAGGAATTTATATCATATATCTACCTTCCCCTTCTTGCTGTTGAGTTGTGCCATCGTCTGACGACAATGTTGATGTTTCTGACACCAAACTTTGGGGTCGTTCTCGTTTTGCAATGTCTGGTGGAGAGGTTGAGGAGACTTTCCTTTGGATTTCTCTCAGCATATTTAACTCATCTTGGGCAGCTTTTAATTCTTGACGTAACCTCTCTCGTTCCTCGTCACGGTTGCCAACCACAGCCTGTTATAAAAATAAATCATTATCATTTTGCTGATGTCAAATTTTACTGAGCTTATCAGACAATACATACATGAAAAGCTACAAAACTAGGACATTACAGTAAATGTCATAATATTCTGTGAGAATAATAATGATATTTACAGACATTAAAAGCCAGGGCTTTGTATGACACTCTCAAATTTTTGTTAAACCGTGACAAAAGTTGTTATAGTAAGCAGCAATAGGTATTCTACCACTAATTCTTTATTATCAATTTTTTTTAAAGAATGTTTTCTGCTCTTTTTACAAATAACAAGGTTGTGACAGCTTTTAAAATCTTTTTATTTTTGATAAAAAATAAGCCGAAAAAATTGATGGGTCAATGTGCTCATTTTTGAGATACATGTATAAGAAATTTTCTCTTGATTTTCCATAGGTCGTCTGGTTTCTCAGCCAGAAGGTAGAACCCCTGCTAAAAGGGCATCTGTTGGTTCGAGTGGAATTTATTAATACTTGAACGCCCCTTTGCAAAGGTTGTGCTGGGGGGACAGTAGGAACTAAATGTCTCCATCCTGAAGGCACTGGTCCTCTAAAGGGGAGGTCCCTGGTTGTGGGGAGTAAAAATCTGTCAGGAGGGAGACATTTAAAAGAAGCCCTGTGTTAAAAAAAAATGCCATATTCTAAGAATGTTAAAAACCCCTTGTTACAGTTCCCATACCCGTAGCCAGGGGGGTTCGGGGGGTTCAGACAAACTCCCCCTTGAAAGCCAATAAGCACTATAAAACTCGAAATTCAGATTGAAGTCTGACTATTAAAGTCTAAAAAACAGGACTTTCTGAAATGCAAAAACAGTGCCAGGAAATAGCTAGATTGCAAGATTTTGCACCAAATCTCCCAGACCCCGACCGTCAAGGTCACTTCGCGAGGTGTCAAACCCCCCTTGAAAATTTCTGGCTACAGGCCTGGTTCCTTTGAGTGGCTGATTACAAGGCTAAATTTTACAACCTTATCCAATCCTTAATTTATCAAGTGACAGTCTAAAAGTCCCTCCCCTACCAGTCACCTTCTTACAGTCTACATATCAATTCATTGCTTGTTAACTTGTTCTGAATATGGCTGAAATATTGCCTGCTGTGCTGCTGATTGTCTTAAATATAAGACTGAAGATTTCTTTTTCATGTCATCTGATAATTCAATTATTCAGAAAAAGTGAATGGATCTGTATTAAGCATAATTTTACCATTTAAATACATTGCCAACTAGTAATTTAACTAAAAATCCTATACTCTGTAATTAATGTTACACTAGTAAATAACCCAAATAGTCAATATATGTGGGTAGGTAGGATCGGATATTGAAATTTTGGACATGGGTGGTGTATCATCTATGGTGATCTCCCAATCAGTGATAAGCAAAAAAATAAAAAAAGGTACGTCGGTTCTGGAAGGATTACACAACTCCCTTTCTACCAACCCACATCCATATACCGAAATAGCTGTGAGAGGAAAATACATTTAGACCGTACTTTGCTATGAGGAACACATTCAAGTAAAGTTCCATAGTAAGTTTTGATTGAACTGTTAAATACGAAAAAATAAAATAAATAAGAACTGAAAAAATAGGACATCTACCTTTATCTACAAACTGAAAAGTTTTTAAACTACTAAATAGTATGCAGATTATAACTGAGGGTTAATATATTTTAACGGATTATCCTGATAAATACAAATAATCATAATATATTGGTAAGTGCAACTAAATAAGGTTCAATAATTCTATAAAGCATCTGCGCAATAGGATGGACTTAGAAAATAATGCTCCCGGAAAAAACTCCATATACAGAAAAAGCAAAGATATTCCAACACCAAGTCTTTCAAACCACAATGTCAGGCTCTTGTCTAAATCCATGCAACCTTTTCTACCAGATCTGCTCTAGAAAGCACTCTAAATGATTTCATTACCAACTTGAATCATGGAGACGGACTACAATTCTTTCATATAATTATTTGTCATCCTGTTGCAGCATTCTGTCGGTATAATATATCCTTCCATAACTCATTACGAAAAATCTATTTGATACTCTTTTCTTTCTAAATTTCTCATAACATTTTTTAAAAACAACTCTGCTATAATTTGCCATCTACATAAGCAGCTTGATATGGAGCAAGTCATATAACAGAATTTAAAAGCTATTAGCAAGGTAAAAATATTTACTCCACAATTCCGTAAAACAAACTATAGAAACTATTATGAAATCAAGGTAAATAATGCAATTTCTAAAGAATATATTAGGGCCAAATATGTCAGAATCCAGTATCTGGCATATGCCAGAAAATGATCACCCATGCAGTTCTCAGTCACACAGAAAAACTGCTGAAATAACAAAGGCAAGACGTCCACTTCTGATATAAACCTTACAAATCATTGATAACTGAAGCATGCTATCTGGAAATAAAATTCTGCAAGCTTATGTTGCCATGATTATTGTGTTAATATAAACATTTCAAATATTGAACATAAAGTGTCATTAGTAGCGCAAAATCTCCAAGGCCCATCACTCACAGAATTCTGTCCCGATGTCAATTCATGATAAGCTCGAGTCTTCTCCTAAAGAGTGAAAATATGGTCAATTAGACCTAAGTACAGTGTTGAATTACATATATTTTAAAATGAAACCTTTCCTAAATTTTGTTCAAGGAAATCTGATTTTAGAAACCGATATAATATCCAATTTATTATAAATTTTAAAGAATTTTTTTAATTATCTTCAAAATATTTGCAAAAACAGCTTAAAGAAAGAAGCATTTTGTTAAATTTTATTTTAAAGCAATGTTAATCTTTAACAAGACAAGACAAATACATGTATTGTAAGCCTGGAATTAGTGCCAGAATGATGTCATAAATAACAGCAACATGGTTTTCCCCAATCTATTTTAAGAAGCTGCGAAACATACATAGACACAATTATAAATAGTCTTGACTGATATAATACAACATCTGATGGGAATTATTAAGTATTTCCCATATCAAATTATAACACAGAAGTAAATGGGTAAATGGGAAATCATTTCAAGTCTACCTTGTTAGAGTACAGTTGGCTTGAGAATCCAAGATTTTACAAAACCCTATTTGTTTAATCCCAAAAGGATGATACTATATGCCTAATTTGGTCAAAGATTTAAACCATATTGAAAGAATATCAACCCAACTTTATTAATTTTTACTGACTGTTTTTCATCACATTTATTAATTCTGTAAAATAATGTCAAGATATTGGTCAAAACTTCCATGTTGTAATGAATCTAACGAAACTAATGCTGCAAAAAATCTAATTTTCAAAATTTCATATTTATATCTTTTCATGTATTTTTACATTCAATTCAAAATTTAAAAATAATTTTAACGAGCAAGTACATCCTTTCTTCGATGAACACTGTCAAAAATCTGAATTTTGAATAATTTTAAGCAAATATTCAAAATTGTAAAAGTTTTGGATGTTTAATAGTCAAATTCTTCTTGTTTTTCGATACTGTATTTCCAACATTTTGGCATTGTCTGGAAAATTAGGAATTTTTAACAAATTTTAGTTTGGGCTAGCGTACCTGATGATAGTTAACCCATGTGAAAGTGCTTTGTTCACAGAAAATTTTGTTAAAAATCTTCATGTGTTGCCATGTTTCCAACATTTTCTCCACTTCCTTTATTTTTATAATTATACATGAAGCACCTTGTGCTTCCAATATGTCAATGCAATTTAATATTTTCTAGTTTAATTCATAAATATTTAACTAGTAAAGATATTAAACTGTTAAGTGAAGGTAGCTATGGAGGTTAAAATGATTCTTCTACTCTGAATAGGACCTGTTACTTGGCTGTCCATTGTAAAATCTAGAGTGATATCAAAGGTATGGAAGTTCTAAAGAAGTCTAAAGAACCCACTCCATAAAAATGTACAAGCCTAACAAAACTACACATTGAAATGATTTTACCCACATGACTGTATCTTACCAATAAATTGGTCAGGATTTGGTTCATTCTATTAGCCATCTCCTTCAGTTTGTCCATCGGTATCGGCATTTGAATATTCTCCTGCATTAGACCAGCTGAAATATTCAAATCAGTCAGTATCATTAATATTCACAGAGCACACTCTAAAAAGTATTCGTTAAAATTCATGAATATTCATTATGTCATTCACAAAATGCATTGTTGTTATTGGAAACCAACTTCTAAACAATTAGTTTGGTTAATGACATGCCCTGATCACTCCATGCACTGTTTGGTGCAAAACCATGCAAATGACCCTCTCTTACATAGCAATTTTGTGCAAAGTTATTTCTTTTTTAAATTATCCCTGATATATCATATTATTTTTGTATAAATCTTGAAATCTTGAAATCCAGTTATGAACTCTCTTTAAACAGATTTGAAAAATTGGAAGGAACCAAAAAACCCAGATTCTTTCCTTAAATAAATATAATCAACTGCACTTATTCTTTCATCACAGTAACTTTACTATCTATTTTTCATGTTTAAAGTGCAAGTTTATATCTAAATGTCTTTTATTTTTCTATTTTTCATGTATAAAGTGCAATATCTAAATGCCTTTTTTTTAAAGTGCGATATCTAAACATGTTAGTGTTGACAACATACATTCCTTATCACACAGATCAGTAATAAAACTGGAGCATTCTTCCATAGCCTCCTGTATCATGTTGTGTACTTTCTCTGTTTCTGGGGACACCTCAATCTGTAAACACAAAATAACTAATGTTCTACTCATACTTATAAAATCAAAGTTCATCATCATTGTTTCAGACAAATCTGGTATTATTAGAAATATATGGTCCCATATTTGATGGTCATTAAACATGTTTGTTTAACCCCTCCCCCTTTCCATAAAAGTGCAGTGACCTGTGGAATTAATTATACATATGTGGTAAAAGAATTAGCACCAACTTATATTCATAATGTTCTATCAGAAATTGGTATTTTCTTTCATATATTGACACAAGAGAACTACATTTACACTAAAACATCATGTGATCGTAAAGACACAGTATTATTAGAAGTTTCAACAGAAGTTTAAGTAACTCTTGGTTGTAAAAAGGTAGCTGGTTATTGTTAACTTTTCCATCGCTATCACTTGGGGTAAAATTTTACGAAAATAATGTTACCTATATTAAAATCTCCAACAAACTTACTACCTCCATGAATTATTTCGATTCTAATAGAACAATTACGGTAATTTTGAAATCGAAGCAAGAACTGACTTTGCAATTCCAATAACCTCCCACCCACAATTAAACTCAATCATGGGGACTATGGTGAAAATCAAATAAAGGAAAACATTATGAAACGGAAACAATGAATTTAATTTGGAATGGCATATTCATAAGACAAAGCCCACAAATTATGTCACACATAAACGTGTGTGACAAGTTGAAGCATACACAGGTGAAATTGACATGGCAACGTAATTGAAGCGAAGCGCGGCCAAGTCATAAATTATTTGAGATTTTACTATGGGCAAATCCTGTTGACGTTTTCAGAACCCAATATTAAAATAGGGAATAATTTATTGTTTGGACTATAAGTCTATGTGGACTGTATTGGAAATATGTCTATTTTTATTAAAAATAAATATAGATCTAATATTCAGCTTTCCTGTATGCTTATATAATGGGAAATTCATCATTTTAGGGAAATAATGTCTTGTTTAATAGTCCAATAGCTGCATATAAAGGGAGATAATCAATGATAATTGTTTTAGAAAAGAAGCTTTGATTGGCAGGATTGCATTGTGTCCTAAAGAATGTAGTAAATAAATTTCTGGATTATTTTTGTATTTTGAATTAACATATAACTAAAAGCTTTTTGTTCATGTTTGCAGCCATTATTAATGTACTGGGGTTCCAGTGACAATTAATGTTCTGGTTTTATACATAGGGTGTTGTGGCTATTACCTCTGACCATAAATGTATTATACTGATATAATATTTCCATGCTGTGACCAAAATGAAAGTATATTTAATTGTATTACAGTACAGTTTTTCTGCTGATGGCTGCTGGGGAAGTTTACTGGCTAATTTTCTACAAAGGTAAGTTGAGGTGATTTAGTTTCTTCAAAAATATTTTTAAGTAATTCGAAGATACCATAGGGTATAAAAAAGTGTACGCTAATTTAGTACACATATATTTTATATATGATATATAATCTTTACTTGCAAACAAAAAAATCCATTTGAGTTTATAGCAAATACAATAACATACAATTGAACACAAAAACATTCATAGCATATTATATATAGTTAAGAGTCTCTTCTCCTCAGTTCTCATGGTTCTGATGACTGTTTAATAAAAGAAACTACTATATAAATATCTTTAGGTGTTGGTGGGTTTAAAATTTTGCATAATTTTTCATATGACTGGACACTCTTAAAATTTTCATCATGTTGAATAAAAGATATTCTTTCTGTTTTGTTAAGGATGCAATCAAAAAAGAAATGTGGTTCATCATCAGTTTTGTAACAAGTTTTACATACCGGGTAATCTTAACATTTCACTTCCAAAATATATGTTGGCAGTGACAAAATAATATGCTACTATATATATTCTTAGGAAAACTTAACACCAAGGTTTCTCTTTTGTAAAATAACCACTAATTTAGTGTGCAGGTAAAGCCTGGGAAACACATGGTACAATATTGATATGGTAAATAAGTGATTTCTTAAATATAAAAAAGGCGCCAGTATTTTTTTTCACACTGCTCAAATATTTATGTTATAACGTGCAATCCTGCCATTGAAATTTTTTTCGACATGTTCATATTTACAAGAGATGATGAATTGGTTACAATTAAAGTTTGCCTTTGGGTTTACAAATAGCTTTCATTTATTATAAAAATAGAAGATGTGTCCATGAGACAACCATCCACCAAAGCACAGTCAAATTTAAACTTCTACAGGTCCTATTATGGCCTTCAATAATGAACTGCAGTCCATACCATAACGGAAGCTGTAAAACACGGTGGACAACGGTTACGGCTGCTTTGTGCTCAATTCTGCGTTGCGTGATCGCTTTAGGATTTTACAACGGATAC
>JARWCS010000007.1:372995-385826 GCA_034783895.1 Geukensia demissa | reverse complement strand
AAGTTAAAATTCTACTATCACTTGGTGGGTGGCTGTCTCATGGACAATCATGCCACATCTCCTATTTTTATATTATAGTTGTTTGTGTATATATTTATATATTCATGGTCTTATATAGCTTTTTTTGAGACGTTTCTTTCAAACATTGATGGTGAATTGATGTGTTGAAATATTGAATAAAAATTGCAAAATAATTTCCACAAAGGTGTTAGACAACTTTATATCTAATTAATACATTTATGTGTATTTCTATTGATAATGTTAGAATTACGCATACAAACAAACAAACAAACAAATATTTATTTGTCAATCACAAGACCCCTATGGAGCAGATCAATTACAATTCTAATTAAAATATACAAGTGATTGCATTTGATTACATTATTAATTATGTATTTTTTTTCTTCAAAAGTCAAATACTTTATTATTATCCTCAGACACTATCCGTGTACAAGAGAATATATATATAATTGTATCGGCTGATCAAATGAAAACTCTTGAGGAAAGCTCTGCCCTTATAATTACTGAAATTCCCATGGAGTCATTGCTATACCCATAGATGTACATATAAGTAGAACATTTCTGTGAGTTTGTAATTCCAAATGCTACAAAGCATTTATCTAAAATTGCCAGTTTACAGCAGTGCATTGGGTTGCTGTTTTTTCTGTCCCCTATACATGTACTGACATATACAGTCAGGTTTGATTTATAACCAAAAAGATTAGGACATGTTATTGCCATAAATCTTTATACATGTACAGCTAGCCAAGCATGGTTAATACAGTAGGTTAATTTCTGAATGTGAAACGGGTTAAATGTTCACAAAATTACATTGAAATATACAATATAACAAAAGACGTGAGAATGGAATGTAAATGGTATTCCTGAGACTCTACAGATTGTAACTTCCCGCCACCTTAAAACAATGGTCCTATAACATATCTATTATACCAATTTATGAAACATTTGGCACAAGTATTAGGTTGGTTATTTAAATCTTTGTACAGTAATATTTGAATGGTTTAGTGGTTTTTGACGGGTTTTATATTGTGCAAATTCAACATTTTTATATGGCGGTTAAAATTCTTGTTTTTACTTGTAATAGTAGAATTCAAATTTAAATCCACAGTTTTCAAGGGCATACATGTTAATTTTACAGGTTGTTATTGATGACTTAAATATTTATTAAAGAACTACTTCAATTTCATAATGTAAATATGATTTTTGTAACTAGAAGTTTATATTCAGCACTAAACAAATTCTATAATTTTTGACACAAAGATTCTTTATAATTTTCCCAGTGTATTCTGATGTATGTTGTATGTTGAAATGAATCTGAGTGACAACTTTTCCCACTGAAATCTAATTCACAAAATTGAAGTATGAACTCTGCAGTATACATAATACATTTTGAACCTTTTTGGCGGGATTCCAGACTAGTTGCCTGGCATACTTTTTGTTAAGCATGAAAAATTCATATTGCTGAATTTCCAGGCATTTTGCAAGGTAAAGAAGATCCATTTTAATTTACATCAGATAGTCACCATAATTATGACTGTTCTTGAAATCACTTGCAAAATCACTGCGCTTCATACCCAGAAACATAGTTCCTCTTAAACCACATTCAAAATCAGTAGTTCAATATACACATAAAACATTTGTGAAAAATGAAAGAAATTTAATAAATGTCAAGGACACACCACATCTCAATTAGAAACTGCTTCAAAGCCTAGAGGTCACCACCAGGGAAAAATGAAATCCCACTCCCTGTGAAGAGCTCTTATTTACCAGGGAAAAATGAAATCCCACTCCCTGTGAAGAGCTCTTATTTACCAGGGAAAAATGAAATCCCACTCCCTTCGAAGAGCTCTTATTTACCAGGGAAAAATGAAATCTCACTCCCTGTGAAGAGCTCTTATTTACCCCAATCAAAAAACAGACATACCAAATAATGCAATTTTTGACTTACTTCATTTTTATGACTCTGTGACAAGGTGACTAAATGTTTTTCTCCATATTATCTAAGAAGGAGATGATGGATGGGAGATTTAGGAAATTCTGTGTGAGTGGGTGATATTATTTGTTATCGTGTGAATTATGGTTTCTATGTAAGGTGGTTAGGGTTCTAAATACAACCTTACAATGTTCCTTTGAAAGTCTACCTTATAAGTGTAAGATTTAAATTATTTGGTGAATTGACTGAGGGATTTAAACATCAAGGTTCCATTTTATTCATGATTATACATGATATATGTTGTATTAGGAATTTATTGATTTTAAAGTAAATTTTTATTCACATTGAACACTTTAGGCCCCATTGATCAGTGTTTAAAATATTGTACCGTTCAATAGACCAGCATGTTAAATCTTGTTATAGAAATTTATTGAATGGTAAATTTAATACAGATGGAGGCTATAACTAAATATATTATTGATTTATAAGTTTTTCTTTACGGACATATATCTGAAGCTGTTCATGTATAGTCCATGTGAACTGCAATATAGAAAGGTTTTACCACCAACAATTTTTTATATGTTTTTTATTGTTACTGGGTAACCAAATCTGTTGACTTAGGCTATTCCACGTTTTAAGACAAACTTGATGGAAATAGGGTGGATAAGATGTGGCTACAAGGCAAATGGGTTTTTGTACATTTTAAAGTGTCTTGGGGTTTAGGGTGATTATTTAGCTAAATCTTCGTGTTCTAAGAAACAACTCTCAATACAAGACTTCAAGATGATAGACATGGGTTTGAGGTAAATGCAATGATGACTTCTTCAAATCAAACTCTATATTTTGTATATTGATGAGTAGCGGTTATCAGGCGTTATCCAACTAATCTTCATATTCTCAGAAAAATGTTTAAGTACAAATAGCTACAGTAGATGTTACAAAGATGGTGGCTTCTTCCAATGTATGTCAGGGTCCATCTAATCTGAAAGTGATTATGTATATGACTATCACTCATGTTTTTACAAGCACCTGCTTGTACCTTAGATTGAAAGTTGCATGTCATTTTGAAGTGGAGTACATGTATGTAAACTTGACTACTTTGGAGAACATTATCTGAGCCATGCATATTATTGAATTCCATTTGATGACCTTCAGTAACCTTTGGATGTTGTGACATAGTATGATTGACAGGATTGGTCTGATAAACATTTGTTTCCCTCTTTTATACTTTTCCATCCTCCCAATTCTAAAATTCTGACTACTTTGGGAGGGGGGGTTTGTAGGTTATTACCATCCTACACCACAAATTAATGGCCTCAGTCAGACAGAGTTGGACTACATGTATATGTATTAAGCTATGTGCAGTTCAGATTTTTTTTTTGTTGCAGTCTGTTAGTAACTTGTGCATAAATAAAGAAATATTCCGATGGAAGAATTGTTGCTACATGCACTTATATTCAGTTTTAATGTTCGTGGCTTTAGGTCTGGGACTGTGCCAACTTTAAATAGTTATACCACCATTGTCTTTTGTAGACTTCTTTGTGTATAAAACAAATTATTTTTTATCAGTAGTCAATTATTTCATTCAAAATTTGATGACATGCATTGTATTGTTATATAACTAAAAACAGAGAAATGCATGAACTTCAGCATTCTTGAAATCATGATTTTCATCTAAAGCATGAAAAATGGTTACAACAAAATAATTTAAGTATGACAAGAGCTGTGTTATTTTTCAATACATATTGCATTTGATTTCATATCTTAAAATTATAAATTTTAACATGTTCATGTTTTAACTTGATTTTTGCACAGTAATGCCAACAGATGTTAAATAAAAATGTTTATGACAGATGACTAGATAGTAAACTCTATGGGGGACTTCTTTAGATTCTGTACAATAGTGTTCAGTTGAATACACTTCTGTATACAGGCTAGCTTTATATGGAAACTGATGTCATTTGTCCAGAAACAGGTACTATTGAATTTTGAAGAGGAGGGGAACTATGGCTTTTCTTTTAGAAAATGTCAACATCATATTTTAATGAGTGCTTGGTGATATAGTTATTAAATTAGTTTATTTTAAATGGACATTGTTGAAATTCTGACAAACTTATTTCTGTAATAGTTCAATGGTGTTATCCAGATTCTGACTGACCACAAAGATAATGATCAAATATTCTTTCAAATCTTTTTGTGCATTTCTTGTTCTTTTAAGATTTTCTGGACAAAAATAAATAATATAAACCTAAATGATATTAATTATTATCGTATATTTAATTCTGTAAATAATATTAATTATTATCATATATTTAATTCTGTATCTATTGAAAGAAAATTTTCAGAAGATTCACTTGAATCATTTTGTTTTTACAATTAAATAGCAAGGAAATATTTATAACAGTTACAAAGAAAATCTCAGGGAAGAAATTATTAAACTTTTCTCAAGAGACCATTCTTATTTTACTTGTCAGGTCTAGTTCATTTTAGACTTGGAATTTTGACAATTTTTTTATTTAACTTTCTGCCTGATTGGTTTTTTTAAAGACTTCTTCACTTCCTGAATGGAGGACAAATTTCAGATCAGGAATCCTACCAGGTACAGCATTTCAATATTTATTTAAGAATATTTTGTATTATTTAGGAAAAATCCAGTAGGTGATTTAAATAAAGTGAAAACTTCCTGTGCCTGGATTTGAAAACATCAAGTTTCGTTCATTTTATTTTTGAAATGAAATAAATGTCACAGTTTTTATTTCTGTTTTGTGTTCATGAAAAAAGTGCAAGGTCAGCAAAATCTGTTCTGTTTTATTAGAAACGTAATAAAATGGTCCTGATGATGGGCTCTTTAGGGAAAGACAATTTCCCGTTATTGATATGACAGACTTGTAGCTTACTACTGATTTCCTATTTGTTTGTGCCTTATTAATTTAGGAAGGAAATAAGTCATATAGCTTTCCGTTCCGAGGTAACATGTTTATATAAAGTGAAGCAGCACTGTCAGTTTTTGTAAATTTAGGGTATGTAGCATGTTTTTATGAAAGGTAAGCTCAAACAGCATAAAATAAGCTTTTATGGTTTTTCATTATCCCAAATTTAAGAAACAAATTGTTATAGTTTGAAGCTCGAGATCTAAATATAAATGACAAAAAATTGTGTGATTTTAATTTCACGATTAAATTGTTATTGTTTAAAGAATACTCTGCATTTAAAATTTCTTTGCTTTCGTGACTTTATATATTTGTTCATTTCATTATTATTCTATTATTATGTATTTTCTTGAATATATTTTTTGATTATTTCGGGTTTTGAACATCTTGTCTTATTATTTGCAAATTCATACTGCATTTTTTTACCGAAATTTGCATTCTGACTTTTATATCAAATTCCTACCATGCTCTTAATTTAATATCAAATGGTTACTCCCTAAATTTCCAAAAAAAAAAAAAAAAAACTGTATTTTTGTGATTTTACATAATTGAAATAGAGAAATATTTCCTTTTTTGGTGTTCATCATTAACAATGATTTCTTAGGATTTATATTTCTCTATTAAATATTTATTTAAATATATGCATGCTAGTAGTATGTTATAATGTTGTTTATTCCTAGTAACTTAATTATAACTGCACCTAATGATATGTGCTGCACCACATTTATTTCCTTATAACACTCCTTACAATGTTTCATGTTGGAGAGGGTAACTATGAAATTGATTTTGGAAAATTATTCACCAGTTTTGGAGGTGGGACATTTTCACAACATCAATGCACATTTGCACAAAATCAATTCAAAATTACACCAGCTTTTGTCAAATTAATGCAAATGTTTGATATTTTAGGCCAAACATTACAGTTTCTATGGAAACATTTTGCCTTTTCACAGTTACTACCAGATATGCATTATACATTCGTTTTATCTTTGTAAATGCATAATCTGGTATGTGATTG
Source organism: Geukensia demissa (assembly GCA_034783895.1). Lineage (NCBI taxonomy): Eukaryota > Metazoa > Mollusca > Bivalvia > Mytilida > Mytilidae > Geukensia > Geukensia demissa. Next base: position 379,924 of record JARWCS010000007.1, on the reverse strand, counting down.
GCCAGGGCTTTTCACCTCCCTGACTTCTAATTGGTTGGAACTTGACCTTCACCTCCAAATCTCTTCAACCTGTGACCTATGAACCTGACTAGGATGTTGATGCATGCTGGGAACTAACTGCTGTATATAACAAACATTTAATTTGCTAATCTATGTACTAAGTGTAATAAACTATTAATGTTACCAATGACACAAGCTTGACCTCATTTCATCATACAGTGACAACAGAGAAATTAAAATTATTATAAATAGCCAAACAAACAAGTTTTATGACAGTACTATATTTTGGATAGATTAGGCCATGTTAGTTAATTCTTAGATTCTCCTGCTGAACTTGACCAAAATGATACGGCTGTTCGTTTTAATTTTGATTTTGATTTTTTTTTTCAACCTTGTAAATTTGGATTGAGCCACCTCATTTAATTAACCAGAAGTAATAAGCAAATGTTTAAAGGCTTTGTATCCAGTGTTGATCTAATTGAAGAATTTTAAGGAAATTGATACACAGAGTTAAAAAATTGCACAAAATATGTTGCCTGGGGAAAAATGTAGATATAAAAATTAGGGGCAGGTGCATTAGAGATATGGCAGACAGGGGTGAAAAATCTGAAGATAAACTGGTCTAACAGTACTTACAGTTTGTTTTTAATGGTATGATGAGATCAGCAAGTCATGTGTTGTTAGATTTGAATATAGGCTTGTTATTAATATAAAGTAGATGTAATACATAGAGAGTTTAGTGTGATGTATTAACTTGGTGGAGTTATGACAGGTCAGTGTTAGACATGATGTATTAACTTGGTGGAGTTATGACAGGTCAGTGTTAGACATCTGCTTGCTCAGGTTATGATATTATGAAGGAGCATGGATTTGACTAAATAAGTTTTTTTTACTTTTTGACTAAACAGTTTCCTTTAAATTGTCTTTATTTAGTTTGGCAAGGATTAGCAGTATTTTCTTACTATTAGAATTGATACAACTGAATGAAAACTTATTTTTTTAATTGCAGAATTTCTAATTTGGAGAAAAAGGTGAAGCTAAATAGTAATGACAAATGTCAGATTTTACATTTTTCAAATTAATCTTCATTATTACACTGCAACTGACCATTTCATAACTCCATTTGTAGATATGCTGAATTTCATAACTCCATTTGTAGGTATGCTAATTAATGTGTAGTTAATTTTAAAAGTAGGTTTTTGTCTTTCACTACATTTTGATTCTGTGTTTTCCATAATTCTTTTAACAATATTTATTTAACAACAAATGGCCTCAGCAGTCATCTTCAAGAATGTATAGTCACCCATGATCAAACCAGAACAGCAAGGGTATTTTGAGCCTCTTTTTAATTTTGTGTCTGCTTTTCATGTTTCTCAATCTACATTATTTGAAAGCCCTTTAACTTAAAAGTTTTAAAGGACACTGTACATGGATATGCAGACAATAGCTGAGCTGATGTCCATTTATCATTTTAGAAATGACCCAAAAGGCACAAACTGCCTTCTTCCTATAGAGGTATGAATATGAAAAAGAAAAGATATGGGGTAAATGTCAGAGATATTGCACTTTAACCTTGGGAAAAACAGAGGGAATTTACATTAATCTGGAGGTCTTCAACAAGGGTGGAATACCACTCCTTGTGAAAAGCTCTTAATCACCACAAATAAAAAATGTGTATATGTAAAATAATACTGCTCCTTACTGAATATTATCAAAAATGTACATGTATGAATTGTATGCATTAATTACAAGAAATCATAATGAAATTAGGAAATCTCTAAATATGTAGTATTTTGCACTGAAGAACAGGTACAATGTATAAACCGGTTACACTGATATTTATGTTATTATAAGATTTTGTACAGAAATATTTAAATGCAGAGTATTTTATATAAAATGAAATTCTAGTCATCCAATGGTAATTTTATAATAGATATACAAGAAGTACATCTTAAATGACGGAGAAAACAATTTCCATATGTAGTTACCGGTATTTCAGCAGTACATAATTAAACTTCTTTAAGTTTACCAAATTTAAAGAAAGATTTTTACCTAAAATATATTTGTCACATGAACAGAAATATAAGTAGAAATTATATCATAAAGAAAAGTAAAGGGATCCTTGAAGCATTGCAAATTTGTGATTATGTGTAAAAAAAGATACTCCTTTAGTCAAGGGCATTATAACAATAGTACACAGTCATCTAAATAGTGCTTAACTTTGTTTTCCATCTTTGGCAAATTTTTGTGTGGGATATGATAAAACGTCATTTAATTAGCACTATTTATAAAACAGTGTTTTGTGGACTATTTTTAAAACAAATCATATGACACTAGACGGGTTTATCTTCTGATTATCATTATAAGTTTTTAATGGACAGTCAACAAGATAAGTATATTTTTGACTTTGTGGTGATATAATAATATATGGCAATAGTGTTCGGGTGGATGGAATTTTGTTATGGAAGGGTTCACATCATTAGTGAGGAGTTCTTCATGATGCAAATTCATTTAAAAAAAAAAAAAAAAAACAAGCTTATTTAACATCATATTTTGATGGAAAATTTGAAACGTTGACCAATGATTTATGGGTGTTTCATTGACCACAGATTTATCAGAAATAACCAGGTAGGTAAACAATGACCTTCTCATTTATAAACTTTGACAGCAGTTTGCTAAATGATTTGTTTGAATGTTATTTAAAGGTAAACATTGTATTGTTTACTTACTTGGCATGATTTCAGTACATATTTATGTAAAGTTCCATTTTATATTGAACATTGAAAACTAAAACTTAAAGTGTGCTGCATGTTAAATTAATGTGTAGATGAGATTTTCAGGTCTTCCTTTATATTCCTGCTATTAATATTTTGAACTAACCTTCAGAAAAGCAATTTTTTTAATAAACAGTTATAAAATTTTTCATTTTTGGCAAAACAACTTTGGAGTATTTAATTTTTCCAATTTCTTAATGTTGCCCTAATTTATTTCAAAACTTGTGATTCATAATGTCATCACCATCCATCAAACATTATCCAGTAATCCATACGATCTCTTTGATCTAATTCAAATTTCTGCTTAAACGAATTTGATTGGTTTGTTTTTGTGGCAGTGTGGTTAGCTGGTTGTCTTGGGAACAAGGGTACAACCACTATCTACACTTCCTGTAAGACATGCCTGTTTTCGGCCATTTTATTCTTGGAATTCTGCTATTTAGCATTTCATTGGTCAATTTTTGCTCATGAATTTTCATTATTTCATAATTATCAACCAATCAAAATGGATGTATGGATGAATTTGATGGATGTGTAATTTGACCTTGACATTCTTATTTTTATAACACATCTTTGTGTCATTCATACATTCATCACTCACTTCATCTCATTAATTGCAAAATTGGTTAATATATTTCAAAATTTAATTTCAATTGCAGATTGCAGGAAATAAATTTTTGTCTTAAAGTAACAAAGTTTCAGGTGTACATTTCAAAAATGAACAAGTTTGGTCTTACAAATTTTGATCATGCATTATAACATTATGTAACATACTTCATGCATATATAACCCAAGCTTGGCATCCGAGCAGACGACAGAGGACAATGTATATTCTAACAGCACTTTCTTCTTTCTTTTCTGTTTTCATATCAGTCACCACCATTTCACTCATGTTGCATCAAGTGATATAAAGTAAAACACCTTAGTGACCTATATTTAAATGTTTACATTAAAATGACCTATATTCAAATGTCCATATCACAATGACCTATACACAGTATTCAGATGTGAAGTAAGGGAACAGGGCTTCCATATACAATGTGTTTGATTGCAGGAAATAAAAGAAATCTTCATCTTCTTGTATCTGTATTATTTTCAACAGAAAGAAAGCAAAATTCCATATAGAATCAATGATTGTTGTTACTGCTTGCATAGAAAATCTTGCAACAATTAAGCATTCTAGATATAATTAGGCTAATAGCTTGAGTTATTTCATTTGTATTCTGATTGTATTTTTTATTGAGTCCAGTCAACTGACTTGTCCTATATTTATTGATATTGATTTGCAGTGTTTTTCATGCTTAATAATTCCTGAACAAGTGTAACTGGTCTCCATGATAAAATAAATCAAAGAAGTTTATATTCAGATTTACACCGACCAATTAAAAGACATTCCTTAATACACTTGTAATTAAATAAAAATGATCACAAATTCAAAGTTTGGTGTTTTGGTATTTTGGACTACCATTTTCACAAAACTTGGGATTTAACTATTGTGTAATTTTTTATTACATTATAGGAAGGATTTAGTTGAAGGGCAATTTATGACAGAATTGCTTGGATGGTGAATAATAGTTTTGATTATAGAAATAGTTTCCCCTATGCATTCATTGCTTTTGTTCTTAACTACAATTTTTACTTTAAGCATGAGTTGAATTTATGTGGACATTTTTTTCTATTTATAGGGCGGCCTATGTGTCATATGGTGGATTGCTGATGAGACTACAAGGTGATGCGAACAATCTTCATGGATTTGAAGTGGATTCACATGTTTATCTTCTGATGAAGAAACTTGCCTTTTAAAAACAATCTGAATTATTCCACCAAGTGTGTTCATACTATAGTTTTCATCAATATAGCCATTTGTAAATTTGATAATCAATCAAGTCCACCAGTTTTATGTTAGAATATATACAAATCATAATTCTTTTTAAAAAGCATTGGAATTAGCACTAATATTTGTTTTATGCAATATAAAATTAATCCCAGTACCTTACAAGTTAGATCAGTACTTTAGCACAGATATGAATTATTAGAAAGATTTTACCTGTACTGGTAGACAGGCCTTGCTTAAAAAACTCACAGACCCCTAATGTTTTTACGGAAAAATGTTCTAATTCCGTGTCATCAGTAGGAGCAATCACTGTTCTTACCAAATTTATTTTACTACTCCTGAAAATGGCTAAACATTTCATATCATCACTGACTTAGTACCCAATCTCTATTATGTACCTAATTTGACCACAGCCGTTTCCTTAAGCATAAAAAATCCAAACGCTCCAAAATTAGTGATTGTGAATGGTGTTCTTTCAAAGAAAATTGAATCGTAAAAATGTTAGGCAAAAGTGTTTACTAATCTAGTTCAGCATCATTGATGAGATTGGGTAGCTTGCCAGTTCCATCTTCATTTATCTGTGGACATTTTAATTATTGTTTTCCATCTATTCTTATGTGACTAGGAAGCTATCTAACTCGCTTGTTTCAGAGATCAAAATCAAGTGTTGTTAATGAACCAGTATCTAAAAAAAAGAATATTTGTTGTAAGAAACCTTGTACATTTTTTACTAAAACTTTTTAAAATATATTTCTGTGTCACTTTATTATTTATGCCAAAAATAAGGAATAATGAAAAATTCGTAACAGATTACAGTGAGAATTGTCTTTACAAATAATGATATATTAACCCGTGAAAAGTGAACACCTTTCTAAAACAAACAAAAATATCAGTCAGGATCTCTATAATGCTTGCAACTTTATTTTGTATTTTGGAGGCCTTTTACAGCTTCCTTTAAGGTATGGTTTCTGGTTCATTTATTGAAGGCCGTGATGGGACCTGTAGAGGTTTGAATTCAAATCATTTGGTGGATTGCTGTCTCATGGAAAATCATGCCACATCTATTTTTATTTACCAGTTTAATAACACAAGGTAGACAGTCTGTCATCAAGTCCGAAAATCTCAGTTGAGTCAAAAATTCTTACAATAATTCTAATCCAGTAGAAAAAGCCCATCCCGAAATTTCTTCTGCAGTCTAAATTGGAGAATTTTTATGACTTAGTATGGGAAAACATCACCTAGAACATGATAAAGGGTTTGGAGCTTTTAATACTGTTCCACAGTTTGGACTGTTCCACGGCATCCATGCTTAAAAGGTTCCGAATATATTTGATGGTAAACTGAAACGGTAAAAAATCACAGGTGAAGCAATTTAACATTTATTTGTCTTTTCTCAAAAATCATCTGCGTTTGTCACAGTATTATTAAAAACGCATAAGAAAGTCACAAGATACTTGCTCATATACTTGTTTGACAACTTGGCAGTTAAACAATTTATGAATCTATATCACATGATGCTGTCCTTGAATTACATGTTTTTAATTATATTGAATCCTGTTATTGTTGGTTGTCTTTACTCTATCTAAGGTTATTATTTGTACAACAATATAAAGTGTATATACTACAGAGTTTTCTCTTGTGATGTGTGGAGGTTGTAAAAAGCTTACTCGTGGTTGAGTTGTATGCTTTTGGGTACTAGAATGTATCTTAGAAAGAGTTTACATCTGTCCAACATTGTTATTTGTAAAATTCCCTGATTGTTTTTCGTTTTATTTGCCTTATTGGCATTCAATATGCCATGAACTATGTAGTCCATGAATGTAACTAGAAATTCATAAAGTCAGACTTGTAAATAAACAATAAATAATGTATCCTATCAAGCAAGAAACAAGAGATAAACAAATGAGACTACTAGATATACAAATGAGCAATAAACAAGGTATGCAATTGAGCAAGGAAGATACCCCAACGAGAATGTGACAAGAGATCTACAAATAAGCAAAAATAAAAAATATGCAATCTAGCAAGAAACAAGAAATGCACAAATGAAAATGTATCACAGATATACATATGAGCAGTAATGAAAATATGCAATCAAGCAAGAAACAAGATGTATGCATGAGAGAACATTAAGAGATAAACAAATGAAAGTAAACAAGATATGAAATTGAGCAAGAAAAAGGAAAGATATAATAAGAAGAAAGTAGCAATAAACAAGGTAACCAATCAAGCAAGAAACAATAGATAAACAAACTAGAGGCTCCAGGGAGCCTGATTCGCTCACCTTGTACTCTAGCAGCTGAAAAATAAGGACCACCAAT
>JARWCS010000007.1:324708-337217 GCA_034783895.1 Geukensia demissa | reverse complement strand
ATTTCGCGTGTGTATTCATTGATCTTTCTAACTTTGCTAATTTATTGTGCAGGTTATTCCCATTCATTTTTTATTTCTTAATGTGCAACCCTAATATAAAAAGTGTGTTTAATGAAATAACGGGCAAAGATTTAAAAGTTGCTTCTATTAAAAGTATTATTTGTTGGTTTTTAATATAACTTTTAATATTTTTGGGTCATTTGGAAATGAACAAATAATTGTAAAGTGTACTTTCTTAAATTGGGTAGGAAAAATAGGGAATAGGTCTTAATATTTATTGAATATGACATAGATTTTATGCTTAAACATCTTGATTATAATAATTATTATATAAAATGGTATGGGTTTGTTTAAGAAGTCTTTAAAAATATATTAAAAAGATTAATTTGTTTTTTAAGAATATATGAAAATGCAGCATACTGCTTTAAAATCTAATTTCCGCAGTTTAATGATAATTTCAAATTTCTTTGATTATAAAGAGAAAAATTAATATGTTTTAAATTGTGTATTTATAAAGCAAGAAGCTATGCAGATTTTTTATTTTTAAAATTCTACTTTTAAGTTTTCCTCAATAATTAAATTTTTAAGAACATTACATTAGCTATACAAACATAGCCTACACATTTTACAAAGATTTACCACAATTCACTGATCTGAGTGATAGGAAAATATTAGAAAAACATGCTAATATGTAATATAAATCATCAGTCTCTATTTAACACAGGAACATTAGCAGTTATGTCAGTTTTTGGGCCTTTGTGTGTCTTGTATTTTCGTTTCACTTGGTTGATTTCTAAATCCATTATAGAAACTTGGTGTTTTTATCAGTCGGTGGATAAAAGAAAGAGGACATAAATCATATTCTCCCCTCTGTTTCTGAACGTCATGGCAATATTAAAATGGTAGAGTTCCTAACAGCAAAATAGTGTAATTTTTTTCAGAAAGGAAAACAGAAAAAAAATTAAAAAACTGGGATGGTTGCAAAGGGGATCATGCCCCACTTTGGGAATTTTTTGTAAATTCACAGTGAATTTTGCTAAAATATTGCAACAGATGCTGCATTACATTTCAGTGCATATTATTAAATATTTCATTTTAATTTGAGCGCATTTAATTTAATTTATATATTTTTGCAATTTATTGAAAAAAACGCTAAAATAGAATACTTTTCGCACTCATTTGAATTGTTTGTAAGCTCAATTGAATTGTGTCACCATCACCCAATACCATCACGTTTGGATAGTGTTTCGTTTACACTAAACTGTTGCAGTTATGTGTCCTGAGTTTCAGAAATATTTGAGAAAATCATAAATTACTTCTGTTCTAGTATTATCATAATAATTTACCACTTAGTTGAAAAACAAACATTAGATAAGTTAACTTAACATTTAAAGTAAAAAAATATTGGTACCTTTATATTAAGGGAATTATTACACCTACTTTTTTCAACAGACTTCATTTACTTTAGGGGACCCACTACTAAATGATTAGGATATTGTGTATGGTTAGGGTTTGATTATGGGTTAAAGGGTAAGGGTTTAGGGTTTGGCTAGGGTTGATATTAGGGTTTGGGTTGGGTTGAGTGTAAGGGTGAGAAAAGATATGAGTCTCAGGGTTGGGTCCCCTAAAGTAAATGAAGGCCCTTTCAACTAAAGATATTTTCTAAAATTACCATTAATCGTTTGACCACATCTCATTGTGTGAACATTTATCTTTTTTTAGTATAAGATCTGCCAGTGAAATACTAAAAGGAACCTTTCTAGTAAATAAGTCTTACATTTATCTTCATAAAATAGTTACCTTAATTTTAAATTAAGTGACAATTTCTCACAAAATGTAAATTAGTATGATAAATAATACAATCTGTCTTTCCTTCTAATGGTATGATACTAAACGGTATGAATATAAAGTTAATATGATTTATTTGAGTAGTTGTTTTAGGCAGTTGTGTAATTTCTGTATTTTTACACATTTCTAGGGCTGTAGATTCTAGTATATTTTCTCTGATGCCCATTCATTGGAGTCCCTTTTTCAATGCTTACTTAAAGGGCAAAAATAAAACCACCATTTTTATTTTGGGCGATTTAGTATTCCACCCTAGTTGAAGACCTTGTGGAAACATCTAGATTTATAAATTACTCGGTTTTTCTAGTGGTAGGAGCCCAGTCTCTCTGACATTAACCCCAAATATTCATTTTCATATTTATATTATTAGTTAAAAAATGTCCTAATTTTCCAGTAAAGCCCATAGCCTAAAACTTGTACTTTTAATTCTGAAGGAGTGGAACTAGTTTCCATTACATGAATGACTTTAACCCAGTTTGAACCCAAACCTTTTAAATCTCTTTGATTTTTGCTTGCCAGATAAAAGTTTGAAACATAAGAAGACATGTATAAGACGGCACATGCCGAAAATTTACAGTGAGGCAGTTATAATTAATTAATCATTGAATACGAGGGATGAACACTTATGTCCTCCCTTCACAGAGTAATATCTTCTAAATTACTTCTCAACGCTAAAAAATACATTAGCACAAGGATGTGGCCATATATGGATCTTCTGTAATTAAATTAATAAATTTCTCATTTTTCATCTTGTGAATGTCAACACTTATTTAAATATAATAAATTATATTTTTCATTGAACAATTGGCTTGGTTGGTTGGTTGACTAAAGCCGTTGAGTATAGAGTCATTTTTCTCTGTCATTATGTATTGGTACGCCCCAGTGGGCAGAGCACTATACGATATACAACCATACAAAATGGATAACATAGCTATGTGATAGCATGTATGTCTGGAAATCTGCAAGCATTTATTGTCAAATTTTATGACTTTTAGTGGATTTTGTGACTTTTAAAGCTTTTTTGTGGATAAATCTTAATTTTTGTTTTCATTAAGGTAAGTCATTGTGTCACTTTTTATTTACCTATAAAATCAACACATACTTAATTTACCTGTAATCAACATAGAATAGGCAGAGGATGGAGAATCTATCAGTTTGTCTACATTTTCAAATACCTCAAAGTCAATTTTTCCAGAATTTGTGATTTTTGATACTGGAATTTTTTTAATTGAAAAAGTTCTTCTTTCAGCTGTCAATTTGCTCTGTTCAATTATATAATCATTTAAATACTGCTATAAAAGTATTTAAACATATACATTGTAACCCCAAAACTGTTAAATTATGAAAAAAGCTTGTTTAAAACTCAAACATGTATCGTATGGAAGTAATAAAGTTATGTTATCAAAGAGTAGTCAGTGTTTGTAACATATTGGGTCATAAAATAAATTTTATGTGTTTTTTATCATCCACATGTGGAGAGAGTGTGAATATGTGTGTAAACAAATTATTTAAAGAAGAGAGCAAGCACACTTGATATTTATAGTTTTAATTATTTGTTATTCAATTTTTAAGGGTTTCATAAAAATAATTCAGTAGTCCGTAAGGGTTAACTTAATATTTTTTACCAATGGGTTTATTACACATGTAGAAGAATTTTCTAACAAGGTTTCACCACTGAAATGATTCTTTCCATCATGAATTTTCTAAAATAAATATTCATTGTATTGTTATTTATACTTTTAACAAGAAAAATCCATTTTTAATAGTTTTTCTTTCAATGTTTTAGGTTTATGTTGATTTATGTCCAAGTGACAAAGAATAAGACTTGGGACATGTTAATTTAAATCACATTAATTCATATAAACTATAAATAAATCACAGAAAACATGAACTGAATTATTTTGAGTTAATTAACCTCTCCTATGACAAGTTTGGAATTTTCTGACAATTATTTTTGTAATTATAATGTTCAATGAACACATGTATTAATAAATTAAAATTTTCAATGAAAATTGCTTCATTCTTTTTTTAAACAAATTACATGTATATTAATGATATTTAGAGTTGAAATATTTTTCCTGTAAGATTGGTAGCCATAATTTTTGTCACCAAATTTTGAGTTGTGATAAAAGTGTCAGGCCCAAGGCAATACACATCATTTATGTCTAGGATCACTTTACAAGTGGTTAATTAAGTTAATACAAAACTGTGAACTGGACTGGATGGCCATATTTAACACATTCCAGTGGACTTTCTATATATATAAAGAGAGAGAAATTAAACCAATTAATGCTCTGATAAGTAATGTATAATTCCCTAAAGAATTGTATAGGAGATATATGAGGCAACTTCTTGTTCTTGGACAAGAGAAATATGCTTCTGGAGTAAAATGGAGTTTTAGATATATTTTTTGTTTTTCACCAAATATTACAACTTTTGCACTAAAACATGTTTGTATTAAGTTGATATGCACTAACAATGTTTCTATTATTTTGACCTAAGATAGACCTTTACCATGTACTTTAGAAGATCAAATCAAAGCTTTCCTAAGTCTGTTACTCTCATTAGTAAAGTACAGAAAACTTAAATCCTTACCGTGAAAAATCATTTTGAACCAAGCAGTCTCGTGGTTTTTAAAATTTTGTTTATGGGCGTTAAAGATGAAAGGGAGAATGTAAATTTGTGTTTTATCTCTGCCCATTAAAGACGTTTTGGGTACACAATACCTGTTTATATTGTAGGGACAATTCCCTTCCTATCTATACCCAACCTGTACATAACTTTCTACAATAAATCAATTTTTCCTCAGCTAGATATTAAAAAGATTTTCTTTACATCAGCATTTTGTCTATTGTGAGTTTACGAGTTATCCCGTAGCGGAAGCGTCGTTTGTCTAAAATTAAAAATATATTTTGTAGATTTGATGTCCCATTTCTCAATAGATCAAACAAGAATTTGATGAATCTGTTGTAGTTAGGGCTGCTATTCTGTCTCAGCGTATTGGTCCATAAAATCTATATTTAGCTTCTAAATGAATATTTGGAGCCATCCTTTTCTGATAATAGCTTATTTCTAGACTTGAATATTAGATTTTACCAATAACAGCAAATAGTTAAAGTTGAAATGAAGATTTATGGATCAGTTTTCATATATAATGGTTTTTTTAATTAATCAGAAGGAGTTATTCACAATCATTGTGATATTCTCAGGTCAGAGGTCAGAAATATAACCTATATTGTTTTTATTTTCTGTATAAATTGAATTTTGACAATTTTGTTACTAAAAAGTTGGTGTAATCAAGATAAGCAAGTTTATCCTGTGTTGAAAAAAAAACATTGGTACTGTTAATTTTTGGACTATAAAGTATATGTAGACTATAGATCTACTTTGCCTTTTCTCCATTGATATCCAGGGGAAAAGCATCTATTTTTTTTACAGAAAAAGGTAAAGTCTTATAGTCTGAAAAAACTTGGTATGTTTATTCCTTGTTTGAAACACTGCTTTCACAACAACTCATAGTTTTGGTGTTTTTCTTCTTTTTTTTATTCAAACCATGATAAAAAGTATAGAATTTCATTAAGGTTTTAAGGTAAAAAATCCATCAATAACTGTTTTTCACACCTCATTTAATCCTTAATGTGTCCCTAGCAAGGACCAAAGTTTTTATCCAGCTGTCACTATACTTTACAATTTAAATGATTTAATGATTTTAAGATCAGATTCAATTTAAATTTTACCAAAAACAAGAAAGGAGGACTTTTTGTAGAAAACTTTTTAATATTATGGGATAGGTATCATCATTGTACTTTTACATCAGTCTTTTAACCATGTATAAAAACAGGAGATGTAGCATGATTGTCCATGAGACAGCCCTCCAACAAATAACAGTTGAAATTAGGTCCCATTACGGTCTTTAATGACGACCAGAGTCCATGCCATAACAGGAGTGATAAAAGGCCGCCAAAATACAAACTATTAATAAAACACAACAATGGACCTCATCTATTGAAAAAATTGTGAACAAATAACAATAAATGACTTTTTAAACAACAAAAACCACTGGACTACAGGTTTTCTGGCTTGGGACAGGCACATTAAGTATGTGGCAGGATTAAACTGGTTTGAGAGCGTTCAACCCTCCCCCAAACCTGGGAAAGTGGTGTAACAAAACAGCAGTAAAAACCATGATAAAAATCAGTTGAAATGGATTTAACACTTGAGATTGATACTGTAAATGTGTATATGATAAAATATACTGGGATAAGTTCTTTGAAGTAATCCACCAAAGTTGAAGTTCAACAAGCATTATAATAATTATTTAACAGATTTTTACTGGCCTTGTCTCAATGGACAGGTGATAAATTTGACTTGGGATGATCTAATGACTGTCTTCACTACATTATATACCAGTATTTGGCTTGCTGTAGATTTACCTCTTTGTTATTTAATACTTTTCTAAATCAAATGAATATGTGTTGTTTTAGCTTATTTCCAAAAAAATCATGTGTTTTTTTTATCAGATAATCTAGTAATAATAAGTGTCCTTCAGTGTGACTTTTTGTGGTCTTACATGATTAATATAACTTGTCATTTATGGTCAGTAGTCAGTCTGATGGTCAGTCAATGACTTGCTAAATCTATTGTCACTTAATAAAATACTGAAAAAATCTAAGCTTAATAAATTATATAACAAAACCCCATGTTTGCAAGTTTTATTAGACTTGAATAGTTTCCATGGTGCTGTGACTGTTTTTGGTGATATATTTTTGGTGATATATGACAGCAAATATAAGCTATGGTCATTTTCAGTTTAACCCCATGTTCTTAGTGATCTAATGACATACTGGTATAATAAATAAATCATGCAGACGATCGGCTCAAGTTATATGAACAGTTGACCGTTGACATTAGACCAGTTGACCGAGCGTGCTGAAAAGGAAAGTGATCGGGTTTCGTTAGTGACATGGACAGTTATTATACTTGATATTAATGGTCACTCCCATCGCGGAATTAATTACTGGCTTGCTGCTCCACACAATATGAATTGTTGTACTCACAAACATCAGCTGTATTGTAACATTGATGAAGAACACCAAGGGCCCTAGTATTACCCAATACAAAATAAATGCACTTTGCTGTAGACGAATTATGGGGTGAATTGGATGACCAAAGGAGACAATATTGTGAGTGTCAGAGTTGGTATGAATGGTGGTCATTATGTTTTATTGTCAATGGTGAGCAAGGTCTTAAGACAATCTTGTTAGTGTCATTGTGAAGGGGATATTGTAGAAGTCACTCTGGTTCCCAGTAAAGTATGGATGTCAGACAGAATTTGTCTGGAGATCTAATGTCATTCTGATAAATGGACACTTGAATATGATGACCTATTAGATGTTATCTTAACAATCTCTTCTCCATTTGACTTTTAGATAGTGTCATTAAGATGGACACTAAGGAAATAAGACTATTTTTAGCGATGTCATGTGCTAATAGAATACTTTCAGATTGATATTCTCTTCAAGATATTTGTCTATGGAATTTTATGTGGTTTTTATATTCCATGTAATTCATTTATATTTTCAAAAGTGATGCCTATTTGTCATATGAAATTTTTACCCAGGGTTTTATTTGTGGGGATTCAAATGATACAGATAAAACAGGAGGGTGTTTTGTTCTTCATGTAAAGACCCCCCCATGATTTAGTTACAGCCCAATTTTTCTCTGGTCCGTAAGACTGTTAAAGGATTGAAAAAAATCTGCCTAAAAATGAAGTTTATGAATAAAATGTTCTCCTTTAGTGTATAGTACAATTTTAGTATCTAGGAAAGGCCGTCATATTTTTATTGTAACTGTGAAAATATGAAAATAATACAGCAATTTAACATTTATTTGATTAAACGGAATAAAAATCATTAAGCTACTTGGTATTTCATAACAGTGTAAACATCTAGATTTTTAAAAATTGAAATAGAAATGAGATAACTGCATTGTATTTTAGAAACTGCTATGTTAATCTATGGTTTTACTGGTTGATAACTTTGCTAATACACTGACTTGTGACAGTAAAATTATCCATTAACTATGGCAAAACAATGACATGTACTTTTCTGGGATATCAGATTGTTTTGACAATATAAAAATTTGAAGTTGTTAATACTGGGTATTAAATTTCATCATTGTTTTATCAGTTATTTGTTGAGCAGTACATTAGTCTATAAAATTCACTATTAAACCATCACTCTATATCTACTCCAAGCCTGCAAGGTAAAGTGATAAAATAATATGAGCTCATAAAATACCTATAAAATGACACAACAAGGGCCATGAAAAACCACTGAAATAACTTTATTTAATAAACTATTATCAGCAGTTTGTTTTATGGATTTAATTCATTTATTTGTTTTTCATTGGTTAATTATGGTTTTATCATGTTTATAGACTGAAGTTTTTGTTTGTTTTCATTGGCCATGAGTTTATAGGACCAAATATTTTACATATTATGTGTATTGATAGTTGTTTTATGAATATTTTATTTCCAGGTAAATATGCAAATTAAGCAAATGAATTACATATTTTTTATATGTATTTTTTGACATACATTTCAATATTTAAAAATTTTTTGCATTCTAATGATATTACATCAAAAAGAAATTATGTGAGAAGTTGATAAAAGAAACTTTAGTAAATAGGTTAATACTATGTTCAACATGACAGTTTTTTCTTGTGTCGCCACAAATGAAATCATGTATGAAAATAACATTGTTAGTTAGACACATTACACGCAACATCTTAAAGTTTTTGTTTAAAGCATACAGCTGACCTTTGAACTTTAGAATGATATGGCAGCATATTAAAAACAAGTTTGGTGTCAACTGATGATTTTATCATTCACATTGTCATCACCATGTATACAAGTTACAGAACCATGTAACTGGGCCTTCCTTGTACATTATTCTAGAAAAACACTCATTTTGTCTTGAAACTGTTGGGAAAAAAATATTTTCTTTGTGAAAGATTTCCAATACAGGATAAGGAATGTTAGGTAACCATCCATTTCTCTCAGGAAATTACATGTTAACCATTTCTGACATAATGAGTTTTAGAACTGTCTTTTACCAGAAAATACGGAATCTTATTATTTCATCTATTGCAAATTATGGAAAAAAGAAATAAGTTATCTAATGCAAAAGTGTTTGTAATTGATTTTGATTGGATGAAGTTGAAATTTTGATGGCATCAAATCCTCTTTAGAAGCTGTCCCAAAAAAAACTGTGCAAGTTCAGATGTTTATGCTGTATATTTTAAAATGTTCAGAGGAGAAGAAGAATATTTAATTTACAAGTCTGGACATTTATGGCATATAGCATGAAGTTAATGGTATTGTATTTGAAAATTTGCTGGCATCAATTGTATTGTCAGAAATATTTGTTAACTGGCCGCTCATATGTTGCTCAACTCAATTTACAAACATCAAATCATTAATTGATGCCGGCAAATCTTTAAATTCAATGCTGTTAATTCCATAACACAGTGTATAATGAGAAGAAAAAAAACATTAAAAAAAATCTTGAGAAGTTTTCTGTATAATGCTGGCCGTAATAGGTTTAGGTTCAGCCCCATCACACCATTGGACAGTGAGTGCTATTGTCTTGGTAAAATCTTGTTCAGTTTTGGCTGTCAAATTGATGGCCACCCAGGCTGGTCACTGCAACTAAAATCTAATTTCTAAAATGTCAGTTCAGTTGTCATAGTGATTGTGTTTTGTTATAAAGGTCTCTGGTAACAATAGTAAAGTTGAACCACTTGACAGATTAGAATTGTTTGACATTGTGTTTTGTCATCACAACGAATGGATTGGCAATACATTGTCATGTAAAATGTCCAGTCTCAATTCAAATTAGATGACTTGTTTGGATTTCTCATTGGATTGTGTTTTATTGTACAGGGATTTCTCACATTGGATTGTGTTTTATTATACAGGGATTTCTCACATTGGATTATGTTTTATTGTACATGAGGGTAAGTGTTTGTATTTTAAGTTGGTATTTGTGATTACCATATGTAAGATGTGTATCATGTCTTCTGGCATATATTCCATATCCTTTCTTTCCAATTTTATAAAACATTTTTCTGTAGATTGCAGCTCAAATTCAGTAAATCTCTTGCTGTCTTGAATTTTCAAGAATGTACTTAGAATGATACTGTTAAGTAGAATGTTGGAGGGTCTACAGATTTTGATACTGTTAGTAGAATGTTGGAGGGTCTACAGATTTTGATACTGTTAAGTAGAATGTTGGAGGGTCTGATTGTATAATATATTTTTCTTGTAATGGTACATTGGATTTCATGTTGTCAGAGACTATATACATCTTTAAGAAAGTTGTATTTTGTTGGATAAATTACCTGCATGACATTCCAAGGTTCTAAAATTTTTAACTAGCATCTTACAGAAGTAGGCAGTGTTGGTCCTAGAGATTTCATGTTACCTTTCATGTCCTAGATTTGAAAGATGGTTCATTAATCTTTTCTTTTTTGATCCATTGGTCTATTTTCTGGATCATTTACTTGGGGGTCTTCTCTTTGCATTTAAGGATTTGGTTTAACCAACAGAGAGGAAAGAAAAGTCCTGATTAAATTCATACCCCCATTTTGATGAGTTCTCCTATTTAATCGTGTTCTTGTTGACCCCATAGAAGACTCGTTCAGTATGTTTTATATTACAATCTGTAATCATCTAATATATATATTTAGACATCCTATAGCTCTAATACTAGCACCAATTACTCTTTCATGAAAATTGTGCAACATTTCACACATGTAATTAGTTTTGAAGGAGTATATCTAAGAGGCATCAAAATTGAAAGTTTTGCTATATTCTTGGAAGACAATAGCTTTTGGGTTGGATTCAGACTGTTAAGTTTTGGTGCCACATTGATGGGTTGGATTCAGACAGTTTGGTTTTGATGCCACATTAGGGTGTTTGATTCACCTATTCAGTTTTAGTGCCACATTGGGGTGTTTGATTCAGACAGTTTGGTTTTGGTGCCACGTCAGTGTGTTGGATTCAGACTGTTTAGCTGTGGTGCCACATTGGTGTGTTGGATTCAGACTTAGTTTTGGTGCCACATTGGTGTGTGTGATTCAGGCAGTTTGGTTTTAGTGCCACATTGGTGTGTTGGATTCAGACTGTTTAGTTTTGGTGCCACATTGGTGTGTTAGATTCAGACTTAGTTTTGGTGCCACATTGGTGTGTTTGATTCAGACAGTTTGGTTTTGGTGCCACATCAGTGTGTTGGATTCAGACTGTTTAGTTTTGGTGCCACATTGGTGTGTTTTATTCACAGATTGGTTTTGATGCCTCATCAGTGTGTTGGATTCAGACTGTTCAGTTTTGGTGCCACATTGGTGTGTTGGATTCCAAAAGTTTGGTTTGATGCCACATCAGTGTGTTAAACTTTTCAGTTTTTGTTCCCCATTGGTGTGTTTGATTGAGACAGTTTGGTTTTGGTGTCACATCAGTGTGTTAAATTCCAACTATTCAGTTTTGGTGCAACATTGGTGTGTTTGATTGAGACAGTTTGGTTTTGATGACATATAACTTTGGATTCAGACTGTTTGGTTTTGGTGCCACATTGGTATGCTTCCCAAGCCTGATGGAACTCTTTGGAACACTGGCTTCCTCCATCAATAAAAATGATCATATTGATATGGCTCATAAGTTGTTGGAAGTGGCATGAAACCCCAAAAACATCATATGCGAAAAAAGCCATGTCAGTTTGTTGGTTTCAGAATGTTTGGCTTTGTTGTCATATGATTTGGTTTAAAACAAAATTTGGTTTGAATATTATTTTGTTTATCAAACTATTTTCCCTTCAGTATGACTCTAAGACATTGATTTCCCGTTCTTTGGCCCCTCAGATATTTTGAAGTTCCTTGAAGATCATGTACTTGATCACTTAAGGATATTTTCACACATGTAATCAGAATAACTGACAACAACTGCAAGCTATGGTGATCAAGCTAAACCAAGATGACTTTAATTACAATTTTATTTGTCATTTATTACATATAGTCTTTTTCTGATAAGGAACTTTTGACCTTGACCCCACTTAATTAGGATGACACATCTGTTGTTTTACAGTGAAACCTAGTTCTCTACACTTATAGCATTGCCTAGAGTCATATAGATACCTTTATTAGATGAAGTTATATACAGGACAGAATCCAGTTTTGTACTTTATTCTAGAAATAGTTTTAATTTGAAATGAGGGACCTAGAACCCTTCCCTTTTCTATTCAAATTGAGAAAAAGGAATTCACATAATTTTCCTTTAATTTGTGGGGAAAACACAAAAAATTTTAGCCTTGCTCCAATAGGCAACAAATTTTACTCTGTACACCCCGTCCAACTCAAAACCCTGTACACTGATTTCCCCTAGTGACGTGTGAGATTTTGTTTTTATTATATTGAATTGCAGTATATTTCAGCATCAGTGCTTTATGTTTAACATTTTTAGCTCACCTGGCCCAAAGGGCCATGTGAGCTTTTGTCATCACTTTGCGTCCGTCGTCGTCGTCGTCGTCGTCCGCGTCGTCTGTTAACTTTTCACATTTTCATCTTCTTCTCTGAAACCACTGAACAGATTTGAACCAAACTTGGCAGAA
>JARWCS010000007.1:284904-296202 GCA_034783895.1 Geukensia demissa | reverse complement strand
AAGAATTTTATTAAACCAATTAAGCACCCACAGGGGGCAATTACATATAACATGCATAATTTTTGAGACAAACAAGATATCACATAGTCCAATCACAAGCTATTAAACATGTATGAGCAAAAGAAGTAAAAGAAAGCTGAACAGTTGTGATAGTCATTCTATCAGTATATTATAACATTATTCCTATTACAAAATAGGAATAATGTTTCCTTTTGGACTAGTTATAAACTCATTTGAACATTTACTCAGTACTTCTTTTCACTGGGGATCAATCAGAATTAAACCCCCCTCTTCCCCCAAAAAACAAATAACTTTTAAATAAATGAAAAATATAAACCATAATCTAACTGCCTTCCCATCATATTGCTCTAATATTCTATTCTATTCTATTCTGTTGTGTGCTCCCAGGTTGCTTGAAAAATTAAACCATTAGGGCAAAATCTGGAATTCTTTCAGATCTGTTTTGAAGTTTTTTTTTGTTTTTTTTGTTTGGAATCACCCAATAATCAGTTCTCCCCCCCTTCATTAAATGTCTCATTAAATTGTTGTATTCTCAAAGAATTTTCTGTTCTTGGAACCTGCAATGCCCTGAGATTGTGGGGCACTTTAGGATTTCAATCAAAATTAAGGTGAGGGGGGCACTTAATACAGGCAATATGGGTACTCCATTAACTGCCCACCCTCAAAAGACCAAGTAAACATTTGACAACTTAAATCAAATTCTATTAAAGTTATGTTTTTATTAATGGGTGCATGTCTATTTCATCTATTTCAATTAATGTTCATAAAATTCAATGGTCTAACATCAGACTAGTATGTTGTGTAGAGAATGCAATCAAAGTCTTGTCACTTTGTGTGTGAAAAACAATCCGTCTTGTATGAAATATGTACACTATTAGCCAGAGGGAATATTAAAACCACAATACCAATGTGATACAAGTTAGAATAAATTTGTCAGGAAAAAGTCCTCTTATATCTGTCACCAGGGGTGTTAGTTATTGTTAATTAGCCAATAATTAATCCATTCTTGTACTAACTTTGGTCAGAGGTGTTAAATATAGCTAATTAGTCAATTATTGATATCATCAGCATGTGACATTTGTAGATTGTCACATGGTTTATGTGAAAACATGCAATTTAATATGGAGGAGGGACAGGGGAATTTGTATGTGATTATCTTTACATTAGAATATTGACAGGTGTAACTTTTTCTGATTCAAGATGGCCAACAAAACCTAACAATGTTGAAAATAGAATCCTGTTTTTTAAAGGTCCCATCAAAAGAAAACTTTTCCTCAACTACTATTTTTCTTTGCAGTTAACTAGTTTAACCCCACCACATATCTCAGGTGCCTGTTCCAAGTCAGAAATTGTGGTCATAGGTTTTTCTTTGTGTTTTATGAGTTGTTACATGTACTTTTTTCAGGTAGGAGCAGTATTATTTTAAATAAATATGATTTTTTATTACTTCTAAATTTGTAAATTCCCTCTGTTTTTCTCGTGGTCGGAGTGCAGACTCTCTGACAATTACCCCAAATCTTTTCATATTAAATATTTTGGATATGTAGCTATATCAGGAGTGTATTCCAGTGAAAGTAAAATTAATGTCATCCTGTCCTAAGCCTGTTTTATCAAACCTAATCCCTGCTAATCTGATTTGAGTAGAATATCAATCATTATCCTTGGTATCTGACAAGTAGCCACAGGTGGTCATCTACTGACCATTCATCAATCCCTAGATAATAACAAAATACTGGAAATTCCTGTAGATCTCCAGGTATCTTTTAATTTGGATGTGCATGGTATATTTGTCACTTTCTGGTATTTAGCCTAATCTGATTGAAAAGCTTTGAAGGAAAATTCAGGTCATCAGAACCTCTTTCCTGAAGTTGAAGTCATAGCTCATGCATTTGTGGAGTGGATAATGTGTACAACACTAGCTAACTTTTTTGAACTGTGACTTTGTAGAAGATCTGTTTAGAACTAGGTAACATTCAATTATTTCACACTAATATGTGACTTGGAAGGGATATCGGTTGTTGCCGTGACTTTGGACAAGATTGTATGCAGAAAGTTCCCCTACTGGCTGATGATAGATAATTTACGTTCTCCTTTAGATAAAAGGATTCACCTGTTTAAGTTGGCGAATCTTCAAAGGGTTTGATAAGTGGTCATTGATTATCATTGAAATGACCAATCATTAGGCCTGGATTATATCACCACGGTCACTAAGGGGTGTATATAATGTGATAATAAAGAGAAAGTTTGGAAACAGCGGGATATTTCTTACTGATACTTTGGTATGTCTTTTAATTGGCTAAGTTAAGGGTGTATAATCAGCTGAATGTTTGACAAATGGCCTGATATTTTACAATTTCTTGTTAAATGTGGGATTTTATTCATTGTAGATTTTAGGAGAATCATATATGCTACATGTAGTATATATGTCTCTGATTTTAACTTGAATAAAAAATTTAAATTTGTTTACATAAATGTAGATTTTGTGTTTTTCCATCCAATTGATGTGAGTCAACCGATGTACAAAAAACCATAATCTTGAGAAAAAATGTGGAGGGTTGAATTCAATAGAAAGGACTGTGATTCCAATTAATCATTTTAAAGTTTAGTAACATTTGTATATAGTTAAGGGTTTGATTATTTACCCTCTGCAATTTTAGTGACAATTTTTTCTCATTAAACAATTTTGAGGTTCTCAAACCGAAATAGACAGTTGTCCTATTGTTACCAAAAACCTGTAAAATTTTTTTATTTTATATTGGAGAATTGCCCCCCTGGCACCCACATATAATATTCATTTCAATGCCTATTGGGTTTAGAATAGAACACAAATAACAAAGATACCAATGAAACAAATATGTTTAACAGATATTTTCAAATCTTTCTGTTAACTGGACAATTTCATTCATTATAACATAATTATATATAAGTCTGTGGCTACTGTAGACATATCTAATGCTAACAGAATGATGCCAGATATATTGGTGAAGTGTAGACTGTTATCAAGTTCTGCTTGAAAAAGGTCATAAAAGTTGTTTAGATTTCCTTACGGATGTAGATTTATTACTTTTGTTACAGTATACAAATTCACTTCTGTTGCTGATTTTATGAGCAGTTATCTTACATCATGGAATTCTTCTATTTTTTATAAATAAACTTAAATTTTACTGGATTTTAAGGTGCTGTAAACAAAAACATTGCAAGTCTGATAAGTTTTGATAAAGTGGCAAGCCTGAGCATTTCCCTAAGAATATGGGATGTTTTGAAAAAGTGGCATCCTAAGAATATAGGAGGTTTTGACAAAGTAGCATCCTAAGAATATAGGAGGCTTTGACAAAGTGGCATCCTAAGAATATAGGAGGCTTTGACAAAGTGGCATCCTAAGAATATAGGAGGTTTTGACAAAGTGGCATCCTAAGAATATAGGAGGTTTTGACAAAGTGGCATCCTAAGCAAATATAGGAGGTTTTGACAAAGTCGCATACCTGAGCACTTCTCTAAGAATATATGACAATATATTTATGAAGTTTAGGTATTAGGCAATAGGTTGTCTTTTACTGAGAATATTTTTACCATTTGGTCTGTATCTCAGATTTACCAAACTAGATTAATTCTGTGCCCTCTATCGACCACTGTCTTTGTGAACAGTGGTAAATGTCATAGATCAAAGGACCATAACCAAACACATTATTATTTTTTTCCATACAGTGCTGTAGAAGACATGAGTTTAGTCTGTTTATGAACTTCTGGTTCTTTTTTTTTAAATGCAGATCATGTATAAGTCTTTGAACTTTATCATTAGATTTGCTCAGAGTTCTCTCAGTATTTAACTACTTCCTGTTTTCTTGATTTTCGATTGGTTGAAGGATGGACCCAGATTATGTTCTATACTTAAACTTTCTGTTTTCTGTATTGTAAGTTTTTCTGTATTGTAGATTTTCCAAGACAATTAATGGCTCCAGTGAAGGATGGAACCAGTTTGTGTCCCTTAGTTTAACTTCCTGTATTCTATATTTCAGATTTGCCAAGAGAGTACAGCTGATTCGATGAGTGGACTCAGTCTGTCAGTGTGTCTTTATGACAGAATATGAAGAGGGGAGGCATCAACAAGTTGGAGGGTCTGCTAATATGGATCCTTGTTGTCATGGTGAAAACAACAACTTCTGAAGGTAAGATGCAATACCATGTTCATGATAAAAGAACTGTTCCAAAAAATAAGTACCTTTTCAGGCAGTTCTGTCTATTTAAATCTTTATATCTCAGTAGACAGAATTCGTTTTTACTGGAACAAATGAAGTTTTACCAGTCACTCAATGCTAGAAGTACTTCAAACACTAAAATAATTTCTTAGTTTGGTCTGATCATCTTAGAAAGATCACTTTTCAGATGTGCATTTAGATGTAATCGGAAATGATTTGTCCATCAAGTTTGGCATAAACTGATTTGAAAAACAAATCAAGAACATCAAGATCAAATTTTTGTTCAGCAGAGCAGTTGGACTAAAAGTTACTAGATCATGCTATTGTTTGATTGGTTCAGATGTTCTTTCAGTACCTATTATGATTTTGCCATTCTTGTGTTAAGTGCAACATTTATAAGCACATAAAAACACACATATCTTGGTGTATTTTTTTTGCCATTCTTGTGTTAAGTGCAACATTTATAAGCACATAAAAACACACATATCTTGGTGTATTTTTAACAAATAGAATTCAAGGAAGCCTTTTTATCCCCCAAATGGGCCCTTACAAAGCATAAATAAATGGGCCCTAACAAAGCATAAATAAATCAATACTGTGGTATATAATTACTTTATAAAATCAGAGCCTTTGATCAGTTTTCAGTTAAACCATTAAAGTAAAATTTCTATTTGCCTGTAAAAACTATATGATTTATATGTTAGAATATTGAGGATATATTAGTCCTATCTGATGGTGTTGGCTTACACTGGGTTATTAAAGGAAACTTAATGGGTCTTTAATAGGTGTGGAGGCACTGTTTAAAAATAGAAAATTCTTATGGATTGGAGATTTTTTATCAATAATTGTACCATATGGAAGCTAAAGTGATATGGTTTATAATTCTAACAAATTCTGAAAAGATCTTCGTTTTTAATGCATTATGTTATTTGTCACATGTGAAATCTTTTTCTTACAGACTTAAAATGAAATATTCCGAGTATATTTTGAAAAGTTAATTGAAATACAAAAATGTTTAGTTAAAAATGAAAAGTAGTATAATAAAAGTTATTTTTAACAAGCATTGTAGATAGGTAAATAATAAATAAACATAAAATGTGCATTGTATTTTAAAAATGTGATATAAGATATTCAACAATTTAAACCTGGCCATTGATAGAAAGGGAAGATAACTCTGTAATTTATGAGAATTTTATACCAGATTGTGGTAATGACTGTGTTATGTTCCATAGTCATGGTCCAGTAATCACAATCCATAAATAGAGCAATTCTCTTAGTTTTTTTAATAACATGTATTGTAACTTTTTTTATTTTATTTTATGTTTTTTACATTTACCTTACATTTTACAGAAAATAATGTTGATAATTGCCCCTTGGAATCCAATTTAAAAAGTACCCAAGGTTTATCAAAACATAGACCTGTAAAAAACCAATTGATTTTGGAGAAACTAAATTCAGTTCAGTTCAAATTCTTTTATCGTGCCAATTTTTGGCCGGAAACGGAGCATTCAAAGAAAAGCTATATCTGTTTATGAATCAAATCATGATAAATATTTTAATATTGGTGATTTATAGGAAAGAAGTACTTCATATGAATATAATATCCTTAAGGGAATACTGTCAAGTGATTTTAATGACTTTAATGAAGTAATATGTATTTGTTCTAGAATTAAACTCGTCATAAATTACCGATACCTAACCAATGCTGTATATTGTTTGATGACTTCCTGTTGTAACAATGGCTAATATGGAGACTACTTGTTTGAATATTAACTATTATTATGACTTCTTTCAAAATTGATCTCATTAAATCATTCTTTGGTGTGAATTATTGTTGTTTTTGGTTTATTTCTTGACAGAAAACATTCATAAAAACAATTGTTTCCTATGATGTCTGACAAGTCTTCCTAATTTATAGACTGACCAGTCCCATTAAAGATATGATTTACTGCAGAATTTTTCATAATATGGAACTCTTTTGTAATAAAGTTAAAAATGTGCAATATAATTGATGGATAAGTCTTTTTATCCTAAATGCAACTGTGATAAAATTGAACAGTCTAAATGACAAGATTGTTGAAGTCAATCTACAAAACAAACAAATTTTTATTGTCATTGATCATGACTTTCATTGTATGTCTAATAATAATGTATTTCTTTTTTACTTGTAAGCATAAATTGTTTTACTATAGAATAATTCACCATACAAGGGCCCAACAAGGGGCATACAACACGAAATATAAATGTGATTGTAAAGACAAATACAATGTACCATATAGACATGTCAAATAACAAGACGTTTATCAAAGTTCTGTAGTACAATAAAAAACTGTTTGTTCCAAATAGAGTTTGCAGTAGTGACCATAAAGAAATTATTATATATATATTAGATGTTTTAAGTGGAGGGATTTCATCGGTGTAGTTGATTTAAAAAAATCTGTGGGTTCATGGAATTCCATTTGTTAAATCCAAATATTTGCAACATTTATTATAACTAATACCATCACCAGATGGAGGAGTTAAAATTAATATGCGTCAATGAGGTTGATTTTTTTTGTCTTACAAAAAGATTTCAATTGGAATGTAGGCGGCATGCACAAAAATTGTAAATAAAATGAACTTTGTGTCCATAGTAAATAAGAACTAATGCCACATCAACCTTTATATAAGATTGTAAAATGTACATGTATACCAACACATTATGGTGAAAATTAGTAGTAGAGAGCTGGTAATATGTCATTGGTATGTCTTAGAGTAGTGTTTACAGCATAGTCACATGTCCCACAATAATATTTACTGTGTAGATCTGCCAGATCTAATTACCAACTCTTACACCAGGACAACCACAGGCAACAATGATAGAGACTTTGGATCAAAGTTTTAGGCTTTGACAAATTTTTAGGAATTTGACTAGAAGGTTGTTGCATTGGTTTAACTGACAGTTAATATCCTTCACATAATAATGTAGAAAATGTTTCTAAATTTAGCAGTTTTTATAATGCAAAATCCCCCACCAGAACTGATACTTTCACATTATGTTCTTTGTGAGCTAAAATCTCAGCACTGGAAGTTTATAGCCCCTTTTATATGTCCAATACATATGATTTTGACTGAATGCATTGCTTTAACTAGCTGAATCAGGCAGCTCTAATGTTAAATGACATTTTAATTAGAAATTTTATGTTGGAATGCCAATAGTTTATTATGCTGTTCACTTCACAATAGAGCTGGTCATCCATAGTCAAATACCCATAAAACAAAACATTAGAATGAACATGATTTCACAAGCAGAAGATCCATCCTGAATAAGATTTTCTACCTGTGTTCCCTCGAGTTGTTACCGACTATTACATATCGGTATTACTTAGTACAAAATCATCTATGAGGACAGAGAGAGTTTTATAAAGAACATTTATAAACATTTCATATAACACCTCCTTTAATGCAAGTCACCTATTATTTCATTGATTTATGTTTTCAAGTCAACTTTCCAGATTCATTCAGCCAAACTTTTCACACAATACATCCTAGGCCCATTTGCATAACATTCTTTCTACACCTTTTGAAATGTCTAGATCCAAATCTGGTTAAATGGATATTTAATGCAAAACAGAACCATTAGCATTGAGGGTATAGCCATAGTCCAAGTTTTCTTCTTACTTTAATTTGGATATTTTCCTCATTAATCTTAAGAAGTATGAGCTTTGATCTGATATTCAAAACCAGTCATCATAAATTGATATTACATCAAGACAAAATGGCTGACAACTGACTCAGTATGATCTCAGGTACCAGGAAGATAATAGGCACCAGCTCTGGTACCAGTTGGTCACCAAGCTTAACCAGAATTTTGTTATTTTAAGTGGTTAATAATTCTAAACAGATAAATAGTTAGTACCACTATAATTGTCCAAGTATTGTTTTTATTTTCCATCTCAAATGTCAATCTTTTTCCATTTAATCAAACAAACAAAAAATTGCACTTTCCACAGTTTCTGTTTCTTTTAAATGTAAATTTACACAGCTTTTTAAAAAAAATTTGTAATCATACAGATGTATCATTACATCTGTTTAACCTTGACCTCAGCAGTTTGTTGTCATACAGGGTATGTATACCTCTCAGTTTATGGGGTATTTGATAGTGATTTTATGAGTGTTAATAAAGACATGTTATTGTTATCATGGTGAGAAGAGAAGCTATAAACCTAACCTAGACCACACTAGTGATACAGTAGTATTACACCATTCCGCTCATATGATAGACGTCATAAAACCATAACTTTAACATTTTATTGAGATAGCTTAAGAAATATTTTGGCTGTGATTTGAGATGAAGATACTTAAAGTGTTGTTATAATGTAATACCTACATCATGGTTGTGTAAAAATAAAGATCAGTCCCAAGTCAGAGGCCATTGGTTGGTTGGGGCAATCTAGTACTGGGATTCCATCCTTGTTGAAGGACTTGGACTTATGAGGAGCTCTAGAATCTAATACTGGGATTCCATCCTTGTTGAAGGACTTGTGAGGACCTCTAGAATCTAGTACTGGGATTCCATCCTTGTTGAAGGACTTGTGAGGACCTCTAGTACTGGGATTCCATCCTTGTTGAAGGACTTATGAGGAACTCTAGATTCAACAATTTTCTCTGTTTCTTACACAGATAGAGTATTACCCCTTCTCTTTTTTAGATCAAATAAAGAAGGGTTGATTTCTGAACTATTATTTTGGAGGGGTTTTATAACCAGAGACAGGGTTTTATCAAATTCTTAAATAGAAGCTACTTTTGGTTCTTGCTGTTAACCAACTTCAATTTTTATTCATATTCAGGTTTTTATCCAACACTAACATGACTAAGAGGATTTATAAGGTTGCACACATACACACACTTAAAGAAGATTTTAACATGAGACTTCAAAGTTACATGGCTCATTTTTTAAATATACATGCACAGGCGAAATACTTGTTCAGATTTTATAATTACTGTCCTTTAGAACTCTTCAATGTCAAGGGTCAAGGATAAATCATATTTGTTGGTCAAGTCAAATCTCCAACTAAATATAGAAAAAAGGAGATGGTATGATTGTCCATGAGACTGCCTTCCAAAACTTGTATATTTCTTCAGCTTGCCCTAAAGGTTAGGGTGATTAAAATCATTAAATAATAACGTCCCATCCCGTAAAATAATTAAATGAGTTATGTCCCTTAGAATTAATGGAGTTTTTTTTTGTATGTGAAATGAATTATAAGTTAGGCTGAAGTCATGCTGAGTAGAATTTGATAAATTACAAGAAATGAGTTTTCAATTTAAGGCAGATGCTAAACACCTGAAAATGACAAAAATTTTTCTGAAAGAACACATTAACAATGCACATTAGATTAATATTAGACCTAGGTTGTGTTTTTGAAGTTCTAGTTAGCTATTTATCATACAATTTAGACAAACTTTGTACTTGGCAGTACCGGGCCATTAGAAATATTAAACAGATGAATAGGAAATCTTTCTTATTTGCTAGCTCATTTACTAAGTGCAGATAACTCCAGCATTATCAGGCCACTTACAACAAATATGTTTTTATATTATCTAAATGTGAATTCATAAAGAGTTTTTCAAGTGTGTTAGACTGTTAAACCATTATATTCTGTACCACTACAATCGTATGATGTTTCACTTCTATGTTGTTGTTAGAAAACTAAATTTGTTTCTTTTGAAACTGATAAAACTAATGAATTATAGAGTTTCTGAAGAAATAAGTAAATTACACTGATATTATCCAGGGGAAACACCTAAATGTTTAGATAGGATATGGCATTTCTCTAGAATTCAAATGTATAGAGGGAAACAACTAAATACTGTTTGATTTTATGTCATTTTATTTTCATGTTATTTTCAAAAATAAATATTTAATGTAGTCCCAGTAAGTTTTTTTATATCAATATATAAAACCCTGCAGATTTTCAAGGTGATACATGAATTGTTTTTGTCATTTAAAAAATGGAATGTATAAGGGCAAGTCATTTTTGTTTATCCCTCACCTCTGCAATATAACATTGATCTTCCTTATTGAAGGGTTTGAAAACATTGGTAAAGAATCGTGTAGCAGAATACAGTTTAAAAATTTGAAATATTAGAAATCCTTCCACCAATAGTCTGTAGACCAAATAAAAAGAACTATTGTTTGTTTTTACTGTCCCTCTGTATCATCTGTTGAGTTGTTTAACAGGGTTATAATGTAGTCCTTACACTCATTGTACCATCATATCTTGCTACTCTGAATAAATTTGTTCGTTTGCATGGAATATTTGAAAAAAAACTACATTTAAGATATACTGACATTTGTATCTATACAATTATTGATTTTATTATTTTAAGGAATAGTTTTTAAAAGAACAGTTTTATGCAGATAGAAACTTCAAATAATAGTTTTGTAAATTGTATTTGAGTGTTATAAAATAAATATATATGATATTAAAGGTTTTTTCTATTCATTTCAGATTTGCTGCCCATCTTCTTATCAGAACCAGAATCGGCTGTAGTGTCCCATCATACATCAGTGACTTTACCATGTAAAGTGCTGCCATCTAGTGCTGATGTTCGGTGGAAGTTTAATGGAGATTTTGTAAAGGAGGGAGGTTCAAGAGGATTTAGTTTTAATGGAACTAATTTACATATTGCAAGTTTTAAACATAAGCGGAAACAAGAAAGTAATGAAGGCATTTACCAGTGTATAGCAAAAACCTCTGTTGGACTTGTAGCCAGTCGGCCAGCAAGACTTTCTAAAACAGGTAAATTTAATTTTTAGAAATAGAATCTTTTCAGCTGTTTTCCATTTAAGTTGAAAATTCTGATCAAAATTCAGATGAACTTGCAATCATCTTATAAAACATGGGATATCACATCCTACTTTTTACGGAAACGTGGTAAATAAAGCTCGGAAATTGAAACAAAATCCACATGGTCTTAAAATTTATCTTAATAAACCCATCCGTAAAGGATATCGTCATAGCATTATTATAAAATCTTTAAATATGGTTTTTATTGGAACTAATATTGACTTTCTTGTTAATAGCTTAATACGGAA
>JARWCS010000007.1:261655-284804 GCA_034783895.1 Geukensia demissa | reverse complement strand
AGGTACGAATTGTGTTCACTAATTAACTAAAAAGTTGTAACGCTTATAGGATTATAATTTGTCCGGAGGCTTTCCTCAGCGTAGATTCATGAAAAAGAATCCACACTTTTATGAATAGGCTGACGTCACAACAATGGTTTAAGTAAATGATATTATCGCTTTTTATTATTATTTGTTATAAGTATTTAAACATTAAATCAGATTTAGAAAAAGATATTTGTGTTTAGTTTGACCGGAAATTGAGATTCATAACAGTAAGGATTTAGTCTGCAATTGAAGAGGTACAGTCGGTTTCCGTTGGAATTCCTACAACCTGTCGATAAACTGTTTTGCCAAACCTGATGTAAATATTGTCAAAAAGAAAATTAATTGAATTTATCATCTCCCCATAAGTCCAGTACATGTAAGTGTATCTTTTCATCCGAAAAAATAGCTGACCATTGTTACAGCAAATGTATTTTTTAAACTATCTGAGATACGAAAATTTATGTTTAATAAGGTGATGAGGAATCGCTTTATAAAGGATTGAAAAATCGGAAGTGTAAACAGTTCTAAACGGTTGATCAAAGGCGTGTAGTTTATCTACAACATCAACAGAATTTTTCACACTCCAAAAATAGTTAATATTCAAAAGAAAAAAATTGGAATATTAGCCAGAAAGGCCCAATCGACATCTTTTCTATATTTACGGATTCCTCGACGGGTGTTGCCTGCAAGACCGGGGATGCTTACTCTTCTAGAGCACCTGATCCCACTACTGTTTTATTAAGGTTTATAAAAACCTTTGTTTCTTCTGTTTTCGTTTTATCTTTTAGTTTGTTTCAAATTTGTCTTGTCTCTTTGGACTATGCGTTTATGGTCTCTCACACGGTATTCTACACTGGATTTAAATATGCTGTATATACATTTGAAGGAGTATTTTCTCATCAGTAGCATTAAACCAAATCACATGAATTCCGAGATCCTAACATAGTACGAGCAGTACTCTATACATATTGTTATATGTTATCTATACATATTGTTATATGTTATCTATACATATTGTTATATGTTCACCATTTTTGCTTTAGATTAGGTCGATTGTCGGGTTTTATGTATAGTTTCACAATTTGTATTTCGGGGCCTTTTACAGCTTCCGTTATGGTATGGACTCTTGTTCATTGTTGAAGGCCATAATGGGACCTGTAGAAGTTTGAATTCTTCTGTCACTTGGTGGGTGGCTGTCTCATGGACAATCATGCCACATCTCCTAATTTTATATTTGTGAAAATTGTAAAAACATTGATGATGAATCACATTTTTTTTTTGCATGTCAAATCAATGCAACTCCCAGAAAAATATAAATTCAATAAATTTTACCAAAATTTTATATACTTTACATATAAAGAAAAAATAATCAAACCTTTGAACCCATCAACACCTGATCAACTTAGGACTGTAGTGTCTTTTATTGAAAAGTCATTAGAACTGAGGAAAGAAGACCCCTAACAGGCTATGTTATGTATATGTGTGTGTGTGTGTGTGTTTATATTTCTATACTGTTATATTACTACTAATTATAAAGGCATATCACTTGTGAACTCAGGAAAGATGGTTGCAGTCAGATTTTGTTATTTATATATAAAACAATACAATGTGCATCAAATAGATAACATAAAAGTCTTAAAGGTGTACAATGATTTGATTGATTGATTGTTGCTTAATATCCAGTGGCAAATATTTCAGGCATGCAGGATGAATCAGCACAAAAATAATTACATGTATTTTTCTACAGGCCTTATTGCATTATTTACTGTGTTTAGTTGAGGAAGAAAAACCAACAATACACATAAAGATATCATGCACAGAAATACTCATTTGATGGTACTGTTTTATACATATGAAATGTCAGATTTTTCTGTACCACGGCCAAGTGAAATTTAGCCTGGAGAAAGTTATATTAAAATTTTTTATATTCTCTTCGAGCAAGGGAAAGTGAGTGTGGAATCAAAATGATCTATGAAAAATAGAAATTCAAACAATTCTAGAGCACGTGTAACTGTTGTTTATTATCATATTTTGTACTAATTCTGACTGTAATGTTTTTTTTCTTACAGTATTAAAAAAATTCCAAAGTCGAGAAGACTTAAACTTAAATGGAACTTTAGGCCACAGTATAGTGTTACCATGCCAACCACCTATCAGCAGTCCAGAAGCAAATATTTTGTTTGAACTGAATGGAACAATAATATCAACTTCATCAGGTAAGCAGAAAATGGCTAATAGTAATATAAATAAAGCTTTTAGGACATACGACAACCAGCTTAATTTTTTTGGTTATATTGGTTATTATTAAAACCCCCCCTTTTTTTTAAAAGACAAGATCTCAGTTGTTCCTAGAGTTAATGAATACTCATGAGGATGATCTTTAAAAGGAAACACATTTTATAAAAATAAATCCATTTTTGTATTTCCGTTGAATTGAAAAAGAGATTGGTTGTATGAAGTGACCCATAATGTGTAACTTGTCTGAAGTATATTGCACCTACAGATAATTGATTTTCCCTTGTTGAACCCCATTATTTCCAAAACATTTGTTTGTGATATATTATTTTTCTCTCATTGTTTTTGGATGAGGAATGATGTTAATCTGGAAGTTCCATTTTCCCATTAACACTTCTGAATGTTGTTTGAAATATATAAATGAGGTATGCTGATGGTAGGGAGAATTTCCATAATGGATAATAAAAGCATGTAGAAATGATTATAAATGTTTTCTTTCAAAAACGTTCAGGTGACTCTGACAGTTACAAATGAGATTATTTTTTTGGCGTGTAAACTCCCTGCTGCAGAAGAGCACATTATGAAGATATTGGTTGGAGAGATAGATTACGTGAGAGTGCCAAGTGGAAAGCCCCATCTAATATATCTTAATTTTAATAATCTTCTGCTGGTTTGTATATAGAAATTGTTACAAAATTCTTTTCTAACTTTGCAGGTGCTCTTTTAACTAATGAGGTACAATTAAGGGGAACCATTTCTGCATTTAATTTAAACTTATGTTGTAGATTAGTTTTATTTATAAGAAATGAACTGTAACATTTTTCTTCCCAATGGGTAAGATTTTGTTTAAGTATAATTGCAGTAAAGGTTGAATGTTACGTTGAGATTTTCCCTTTAATTAGTTTAGCCCCCTGATGTTTAAAATGTATCATGTTTCCATGGTAGTCACTTTTTAACAGCTGCAGTTTTACAACAAACATATATTAATCATTTTGATATATTTTGGTACAATCAGTGCTGAAGCAATGAGGCTCAGGATGAACTCTCCTTCATCTACAAATATTTTATTCCAAATCATTTCTATTTGCAATATGTGACCATAATTATATTAACTGGTTTATAAAACCACCTGTTTTATGTGACATTGTCATCAAATAATACCAGACTAGTAGAAAATATTGCGGTTCAGCAAGGAAAAATTATTTTACAGTAGGTTCAACATACTTCAGCCAGTACTTTTATAGGCTCAGTGATACCAAAGATCCTGGAAATTTGGCAAAGTCTGCTTAAATAATATTTGAGTTGGTCAAGTTAATTTTTTGGGGTTTTGGCAGGAATGTCCAGTTTGGGTTTTTTTTTTTAAATTTGGGGGTTATTGCAGGAATGTCCAGTTTGGGTTTTTTTTACCTATTTTAGGCACTGGACTGAATTTCCACCAAGCACAAAATTTAAAACGTATGGAAGGTCTGGTATTGTTAAATGTAATGCCTTGACTTCTCATCTGACATGTTTGTTTTCTGTTTTAAACTGTTGGACTTTCTTAAAAACTGAGATTTGAAGTATTGTTTTATTTAATATTTATAATATTTGGCTTCCAGTGACCCATTTCTGTTTTTTGCATTTGGCAAAATCATGTGTGTTATATATTAAATTGAAAACTCATCAGGTCCAGGGGACTAAAACCGATTAAGAGAAGATATATTGAAGGGCATTAATAGGTCAGACAAGGTTGGGAGGAAGATCAGTAATGACCAAAGCTTGAACCACAATTTTTTTTTGTTGAGTGTAGTTTCCATATTGAATGAAATTCCTGTTTAGTTCCAAACAAAGCTAATCATAATGATAAAATATGTGTAATTTGATCAAATATGGATTGTTGTTCGCATTTAAAGGGACATAATCTATTGACCTGAACCATACTATTGTCTTTACTTAGATGTATATCAATACAGAGAGAGAATTAAATGGCTCTGCTAATTAGAATAATCAGTAACTTGAGTAATAAATCAGCCTTTTTATGTTCAGACAAATTAGTCAAGTGTTTAAAACTCCGTGGACAAATTAGTAAAGATGGAACCAAAATGATAACAAGTTCAATCAGATTAACTCAGAGTTACTGGAAACAGAATAACTAAATATTCTTCACATTTTAAAAAAGTATTCCATACTTTTTATTGTTTTAAGATCTTGTCTGTAATGAGAGATGTTTTACAACAAAATTTTAATCTGTTTTTCATTGTGTAATTCTGAACCATTGGCTGAGAGGCAGTAAAATTTTGCTGAACTGCCTATTGTGAAATTCAAATCTTTTATTTAAAAAAAAACTAATGCAGGGGAGGTAATTCAGAAAACCTGTGCCAACACATGTTAAAACTAATGTAAAAGTCCTCTAAATTATGTTAGTAGATCAGATTTAAGTCTCCAAGGCTACAGCTATCATATGTTAATGAGTTTTACATGGTCAGTTTCATTTCAGTAATAGAGTCCTTTGAAATACGTCCCATGACAAATAAGGGGTGTTGATTTAAAATTGTATGTTGAGTAAAATGTTAATGTGTATATAACATGCAATTTACAATGTGAGAACATGACTTTGACTAGTTAATGTATTATAGAAACAATGAACTAGACTTATATTACCTGAATATTGTTAGCTAATGGATTCTGTATAAAATTTACATATAGATTATATTAGTCAGATAAGGCGACAATCGCAAGACATAAGTCATTTACTGTACAATTACCTTGCTCCTAATGAGTTTTTTAGGCAAATGATTATTTTAATGTATTTTCAAAGTTAATTTTGAATATGTAATATTGTAAGATTTGAGATTTTTAAAACAAATGTGATTTTAAGTCTGATATTGGTCCACATTTTATTATGCATCAACTTTTTTTTACATAATAAATTGCAAGGTATTAACTAGTTTTTAAGATAGTAATTTTAAACCCATAGGGGATTGATTTATACACATTTAATTAAAAAATTTAAAACCAGGGAAAAAAGCCCCAAACAGATTTATATTGTAGGATTGAATTAAACAATAATTTTATTTTATGTATTTTCCAATACAGACATTCATTCTGATTTAATTATGAAACAAACACAAATTCTTGTTTGTATTTGCAACAAAATAGGTTAGATTATCGAAAAAAGTTTTTTTCTTTCATTTTGATTTTAAGAGTAAATATTTCGAATCATTCTCTTAAATACGTCATTCTAAAAATTTCTAACACTAAAAGAAAGTAATGACAAATATTCCAGCATTTGGACAGTGTGAAAATGAAAGAAATATTTTCCAGTTGCACATGAGGTGATTTTTGCTCAAAAGCAATATGGCAACTGCCAAACAGTTTCACTTACATACAATCATTATATTACATATATTTTTGTAATGTATCGACATAAAATATGATAAAGTATAATTTGTTTCCATGGTAACATAAATCTGGCAGGAAATGTCTTATCTTGAAACTTGTCTGTAATTTATGAAATGTTATTAATTAATTACTTATTAAAACAGTAGTAACTATTTTGTATAATGTTATGTTCTGGGTTGTGTCAGGAACCTTTGAAGTAAAAAGTATTGAGGGTTCATTGCCTCTAATGATACTCCTGGGGGTTGTCAGTTCAAAAGTTTCTCACTGTCAGAAGATTCACAAAATATTTTCTAATTTATTTCCTTGCTGAGTGAGAAATGGAATAAATGATTTCAACTAGACTAAATAGGTCTTCCTTTTTATTATGTCCAGTTTCTTGTGAACTACCATTTATTAACAGTTTCATCATTTTAAACATGACAAGGGTAAATGGCATTTACATCCGAGGTACTGTCAGTTTTGTAAGTTTCAATGACGTTATTTGTCCATACAAAAAACAGACTTAAGGATGAATTAAATTTTAATTGGGCTTGTTTTTTTAGAGCAATTTCAAGGTGATACTATAATAAACTATTTTCTGAGCAAGTTCAGAAGGACATTGTGTTGGCATCAATTTCTGATTAAATTCCGGACATTAAAGGCTGAGTCAATTTCTTAAATATGTTCAGAAGTACTTATGTTCAAGTTGGTTTCTGAAAAAAGTTCAGGAGGACTGTATGTTTCAGTTAGTTTCTGGGCTATATCAGAAAGGTTTTTAAAGTCTAAAGTCATTTTCTGAGCAAGTTCAGGTCAATGTTATATTCAGTAAGTTTCTGATTACTAGGTCGTTTTCTATAGTACAAGGAAAATATTTATTATTAGAGGTTGATGTTTTATCCTCTGTCA
This sequence comes from Geukensia demissa, assembly GCA_034783895.1. Classification (NCBI taxonomy): domain Eukaryota; kingdom Metazoa; phylum Mollusca; class Bivalvia; order Mytilida; family Mytilidae; genus Geukensia; species Geukensia demissa. The sequence continues at coordinate 278,276 of JARWCS010000007.1, read as the reverse complement.
GTATACAGACTACATCAATTAGATATATTGAATGTTCACTAATTTACTACAATCTCATTAATGTGTTTACTTGTTTGTTGTTATCTTATTCATTAATTCTCTCTTCTTTCCTCTAATAAGAATTCATTAGTTTTCATTTCACCACTGATAAGTAAACATGCAGTCTTGTAAATTATTCTAATTACTTTTAAAAGTAGAATACCTTTATTGTTGTATAATAAATATACCATAAAACATGCTACATCATTTGAATAGCAGAAAATAGCATGCACTAGTCTGATCACCCAGTAAGTGATCTTAGCATTCACTAGTCTGATCACCCAGTAAGTGATCTTAGCATTCACTAGTCTGATCACCCAGTAAGTGATCTTAGCATGCACTAGTCTGATCACCCAGTAAGTGATCTTAGTATTCACTAGTCTGATCACCCAGTAAGTGATTTTAGCATTTACACATACAGTCAAGAATGTTTTGAATTTCGAAAAATGTTTGACACATTCACACACAATACATAATTTATTTATCCAAAACATGTAAGGCATGCTTTAAAAAAAAATGTTATGGCTGAAATGAATTTGAAACACATTACCAAAAATTGTGTAAATGCAATAGGTTTCATTAATTGCATAAAATTGAAACATGGATAATACATTTTTAAGATATATTTCATATGTATACAGCACATTAAGTCAAAATACAAGTAAGCAGTACATTGTAAACCTTCAGAATCCAGAAACCATAACATCCAAAAAGACTAAGCGCCAACATAAATTACTTGCTATTTATTGATAATCACATATTATTTCTTATTTATAAATTCTGTTTGTAGAAATAGCAGGTTTTCTAAATTTTATTTTATCTTATTGCAGATCATTATCGAATTTTATCATCCGGATATTTACTCATCAAAAACTTAACATTACATGACCAAGGAAAGTACCGGTGCATTGCTGTCAATCCTGTGTCCAATCAAAACCGAACATCAAGTCACGTGATCTCTCTCAATATTCGGAGTTATATTCCAGGTAAGTAGTTGAGACTACCAAGTCACATGGTCTAGTCTTGTGTTAGACCCTTGCCAGTGATTGGTTGAATATTTTTAGCTCCTATTAATGTGGGTATAGTATGGAACATGTTGAAAAATTAGGAGTCTACATATTGAAAAATCTAGGATATTTTAATTATGGCACAAACATTGATACTATATCCATACTTCAATACCTATTCCTCACTCATTTAAATTAAAATCACCTTTAATCTGATTTTAGCTATTATATAACAGCAGCTGGTCACTATAGAAAGATTTATCAGAGAGGCTAAAATTTATTGTCTAGCTAAGCTTGGTGGTGTTATTCAAGTATGGATACAGTATAAATGTTTGCACCATAAATCCTCTGTCAATAAAAAGCAATCATGTTTATAAGCCTCGTCATCAGTGCTTTTAAATATCTAAAAATGAAATTTCTTCAAAAAATGAAGACTGTTTTTTTTTCCTTCAGAAGAACAATGTTAGGGAAATCTGTCATGTAAAAGCAGCCCATCAAGGAAAGATGGCTGTCCTGTAAAATTTAGCCATTTTTTCCAAACTTTGCAAATGAAATTCTCAAAAATCTTCCAAAATTGTATACTGCAGATAAAAGTACTTTGGTGTAAAACTGAGAATAAGTCTCTACAAGAAACATTAATTTAATTTTACTGAAAATAGATGGAGGTGCATGTGTTCGATTGCTGCACCTTGCAAATGTCTTACTTTGAATGGTATCACATAAAGAACTGTGTGGTTCCATCATAGGGGGCAAATAACTTGATCATTACAAATAATTCATTTAAGTGAAAAATTCATAAACATTTCATACATTATTATATTCCCTTCTATTGTGACTTGTTTATTATATACAAGATTATATATGTGACTGAAAAGCAGACCTTTTAAACTTTAAGTGTATCACATATATGTGAAGTCTTATAAATCTGACGTTTAACAATTCATAGGTGTATATTAAGAGTCATAAAACTCATGAATGAGACATTTCAACAATGGATGATATTAATATTAAATTTGATCATGGATAAAAACAGGCAGTGTTTCCTTCAGTAGATCTTCAGAGGTGGTCTAAAATTCTTCCAAATTATTTATTAATCTTAAATAAGTTGCATGGTTCCAAAATGTGGCGCTTTGTAAAAAGTGAAATGATCTCATAATAGTTCACACGTTGCCCCCTTTTAACTTTATCTTTTGGGAAGCCTTAATTTACGGGGCTGGCACCTGGCATTTAGTTAAAGAGATCAAAGACGATTGGGGTGATTTATACATATATTTTCTACCTATTATCTTTGTGTTGATAAAAACTTTGCCAAAGGTATAGAAACCTGAAATTGATTCTATTATCTGTATCAACATTCTCTCAGATGTAATTTATTTAAAGTACTGTATAATTAAATCCTAACTGTTTCCCTCTCAAAACAACATTGTCAATAACTTATTAATGTAGGTCACTGTTACCCAGTGATGATTTAAGTATGACAGACAATCTTTTATAATTAAACCACCATTGATTGAATTCCGTATTCTGATGCCATGCAAGTCTTTAAGGCAGACCAATAATTTTATAAACTTGTTGAAAATTTGCTCAATTAGATGTGAGAATAAGTCACTTTTGTAGCGAATTCTACCATTATTATAGTTGATATGATGAAATTAATTCTTGATTAATGAGAAAATACTTTTACCTATATAAGGCTATCAATTACAATTTTTTTCTGCTCAAATAGAATACTAATTATAGAACTATTTTCAAAAACTGTCCCATAATATGTTTTTATGAAAAAGCAAATGAGAAAGATTGTATATACTAATAATTAAAGCCATTACATGTACAAGAAAAACTCCAATTATATGAAAATGTGATTGACATTAGAAACTTTTCTACATGTTTGGAATGCATGAAATCATATTTGAATGTTCACCTGTTTAAAATCACATCATAACAGAAATAGCATGAAAAATAATACCATTTTGAATGAAATAAATCTTTTAGAAAATCGTTTGATAACAAGTTTGTAAAGTCAAGGGTCAGCTATACCCCTGTAGTGACTTGTTCCTGGTAAATGATATGATTTGTTCTCAATAGAACAGCCCGATATTTCCCGTCCAAGCAGAAATAATACAAACGTCTTTTTACAATATAAAGTATGATATTTAACTATGATAAGACATCCATTACAATACATTTTAATATCGTATATAGAATACCAATGTCATATTTTTTATAACTGTTATTATGTTATTTTATAATAGAAGTTAGGTACATGTCAATGAAAATATTTTTATAATTACAGATCTCGAATGACCAACTTGTCAGTTGAGATGTGTTATAATAAATCAAAACTGAAATGTTCTATTACTTTTAAATATCCTAAAGAAAGAAAATTCTGACTTCTCAGTGGAAATTTTTTAAAAGTCAAGAATAGTAATTAAAACCTTAAAGTTTGTCAGAAAGGGAGATAATTATGCAGGCATCCTGAACACACCCATGTTGAGTGAGAGACTAGTAATTAAGGTCTTTTGTTTCATGTCACTAAAATTGAACAACACTGTTTTTTGTTACCTATGTGGACAGTTATATCACATCTCTATATTGTAAATTTTTTGGAAGTTTGGTCATATTTATTCTTTTTATTTTTATGCCTCCGCATTAAAGTGACAGAGGGGCATTAAGTTTTACCCCCATACGTCTGTACATTCGGTCAATTTTTGTCTAAGAATTCTCGGCTTGTGTATGTGGAATTGATTTAATATTTAGTCTAAGCATCATAAGGGTGAGTTGTACCGTGTCCCCTTTTCAGATCCGTCATGTCAACTTCCTGTTTGTAGAGACATTGATTGAATTTCTGTCCTGTAAAATGTTTGTTAAAGATTTCTCGGTCTGTGTATGTTGGACTGATTATATATTTGGTTTGAAGCATTATCTGGGTGAGTTGTATTGTGTCTCCCCTTTTCAAGTCGACTTGCATGTCCCATGGACACATTTTCTCTATGTTTTAGGATAAGTCAGAGTTGTCAAAACTTTTTGGGTTTTTTTTTAGGAATGAATTTTTTTTACATAGACATTCGGTAAAAATTCTTTAAAGGAGTATGTATGTTAATCTCCATATTTGGCCTTAATTTTTGATTTTTTACGCAACAATATGTTGCTGTAAAAATGCTGTATTGTCTTTTAATCATAACTTATACCTATCATCATTTCCAAAAAACAGCGAGGCATATTTGACTATTTAAACAAAAATGTTACATCTCCTGTAAAAATACTCAGTTTTGTTCAAAATAGATAGGATCACACAAAACCATTTGGAAGATATTTTAACTAAGCATTTGTACTTGATAGTACTTTAATTGTGCAAAATTTGATTCTGATGTTTTTGTGCGATCTATAATTGACAAAATTGTTTAAGATATTGTATTAAATGAAGTAATTTCTTAGTATTTTCATACTTTAAGCAATTTCTTTGTATCAGGGTGCTGTTGTAGAACTTATTAAACTTAAAAATCTGTTCGGTTTCCATTTTAAAAACATATTTCATAATAATCAATATAGAATAATAGATATTAGCCACTTTTCATTTTTTAGCCAAATTCATGGGCCAAAACTGTGGCTTAACCCCCATTGTCCTTTTTGATGAAAAATACTAAAAAACAGTGTATTTGTGCTTTCTTTATTTATAGTTGTTGAGCATTAAAAAAAACTGTTAATTATAACCCATCTCTCTTACTTCTTAGGAGGAAATTTTTAATCTTATTTCATTTGATTGACTGACACTGACATATCAACAAATTCTACAAACAATTATTTTACCTTACTTTAATGGGTCTAATTATTTCTGGCCAATTAAACTTTCCAAAATAATTTGGTCAAATTGACGACTGTGTTCATTGGCCCAGAAAGATATCCAGCTTATTTGAACATTTATAATGGACATATTGTAAAGTATTCACAAGGATAAAGCCAAGTTTATTTTCTTTATTTTTTATATCCATGAAAATTGTGTAGACCATTCAGAAAAATAGTTTTTTTTAAATCATATTTAAAATGTATGCATTGTTCGAAGGTAAACGTGGGACATTTCCTTCAAACATTTGAAAAACAAAATTTTATCCCCTAGAAATAATATTCTGACATCTGTGTGCAGTATTTTATTTCTTCACAAAGCAAATTATTGCTAAAGTTACATCATTTTGTACATTATAGGTTATTAACATGCAATACAAAATTTAAAAACAAAGGGGAATAAATCAAACAATTTTCATAACAATTTCAAAAGTTTAATGCAAATCAAAAGTTTGAAAATATAAAATGTGAAGCTGTGCTCTTCTCAAATGATTTACAAGTTTTCACCTCCTTTATAATTTTAATGATTTGATCAAGTATATTTTGGTAGAATATTTGTACCAAGTTTTCCGGTTGACTGCGGAGAGAAATAACACAGTGGAGATAAATGCTGGCTATATTTTGATTGATTTTATTACTTAACTAGGGTTGTTAACCAAGAAAGCATCTGAAATTAGGATATAGTAATTATAAGTTATCATGGGTGAAGGAATTTTCAGAACAGATGAGTACGAAGCCTATCCTTACAAATTATCTCTGCCAGGCTATACTTATCCACAGGTTAATATGATTATTATATTTTTCTGGAGGAATTGTTGACCTGTTCTAAAAGGAAATCTGTTGTTATACAGTTGACTGGTATCAGAGAGAAAAAAAATTTCGGTAATAATGCATTCAGCAAAACCATAAAAATTATTTTAAGCAAAAAAAGCATCTGATACAGCACGATTTTAATGATCTCTGGTATTATGACATAAGGAGAATAGTTCAAACAAATTATAGAACTTTGATACATTGTCAGCCATACTTCAGTCTTTGATGACAGAACATCCTTTATTCTGACATACTTTTGTCTGTAGGAGTTGTTGTAAACTGAATATTTGTAGAGAAAGTCATCCTATGGTCCAGCCTACATTAAGGACCTGTCAGATTTGACTGAAGACTACAGGCCATCCCACTGGCTACATCATTGTTTACCAAATAACACAGACATTTTGACAAATGAGATTTTAAATTTCTTTTCAATAATATCACCAACTTTTGACATCTGTGAATTTGAAGCAATCTTGAAATGGATACCAAGGTTATTACATTGAACATTAATTATTGGGGAAGTTAAAAATAAAGGAATTGTTAGAGACAGAACTTAGGACAAATTTGATATTATAATATTTTTGCCCCAGGTTACAGATTGATGTGAAATTGATACTGGGGATAACTATTTGATAAGTGACCATAAGATGACCATTATGTTGTGTATTGAATTGGTGACAGGTGTTTTGATACGCTGGGTCAGCAAGAGTAAGGTCAAGGGTTAACTAATCTACATACTTCTGTGCCGAAATCTGACCCCTGTTTGTGACAGGAATTTAATTTTATAAGAAAAATATGACTGAACATTATTCTGAAATGTAATATGAGTGGTTAATGATTTTAGAAAGTGAGAATAATGGTTTATCCCGTTGATGGCCCCTGTTGATGTGGTTTTGGTATCTGCTGGGTGATTGATGAGTTCGCCTGCTATCTGATGATGAAAAATGATAATGTTTGTGAGGTTCTTTGAGGGAGGGAATTTCCAAACAAATACGCAACCTTGAAAATTTGGGTCAAGAACCAGAGTTTCATTTACTGGAAATATCTCCATGTGACATTTGACACATAATGGACATTGTACTGATAAAACCGGGCAGTGAAATAATAAAAAACTTCTGACCAAAATGCCAAGAAATATTATAGGATTTTGACATTTATCTACATGTAAGAGAATTTCTGCCAGTTTTCTAGATAGATAATCTGAGTTTGTACCCATCAGAAGACTTCAAACAGAAAATAAATGGTGTTAGAATTCAGTAAAAATGTACATTTATCACATGTTTTTCATTTAGATATAATTACAAACTGTTAGCAGTATGGTCATTAAGTAAATGGGGTACACATTACCAAATCTTAACGACTTTTTAACAACAAGATTGTAAAAACAGATGTGCACTCACAGACTACTGTATAGAGATTGAAGCCTTATTATTTACTAAATGTTACAAGAAAATAGATATTAATGAAAGAATTACATCTCTAGTTAGTTTTTAAATGAAATAAATGTACATTGATTGAAAATTTCACCATTTTCTCAGCTTTCTCTTGTAAAATAACAGCCATTAACCTAGTAGAAAAAGTTTATACATCAATGTAATATTATTAAATTTTAAACTTCAAAAGTAGAAACAATTTGGCGTGAAATAAAAAAAAGATATAGACTGCTGTATATACCACTAACCCCAAAAATGTTTTAACTGTAACAACTATTAAAAGTATTAATCAGGGCCAATTTGTTCAACTGAACAACAGGGTCTGGATGTTTTAGACTTCAATGTCAATGAATAGCTGCACATTTAAAGTAAGAGACCATTTATGTTGGAATTCTCCATGAGAATATACAATCTTACTCCAAAAATTAAAGTAAAAGACCATTTATATCGGAATTCTCCATGAGAATAAACAATCTTACTCCAAAAATTAAAGTAAAAGACCATTTATATCGGAATTCTCCATGAGAATATACAATCTTACTCCAATAATAAACAATCTTACTCCAAAAATTAAAGTAAAAGACCATTTATATTGGAATTCTCCATGAGAATAAACAATCTTACTCAAAAAATGTGGCTTCAGATCCAAGTGAAACATGAGTTATAGGGCTTTATATGAACTTTAACATTGATTAGGGAAGGACTCCCTTCACAAGATTGTTTTACGGACAACTTCCATTTCAGGCAATACAACGGGATCAGTGAGTGTTTACAGACCAACAGAGGTTGAAGCTCACGAGGGAGACAATGTCACTATTGAATGTTTTGCTGTTGGTGTACCTCAGCCAGTTGTATCATGGGAAAAATATGGTGGAAGTTTGCCTAGCGACAGAACAGAAACAGTTCAGGGTTAGTTGAAGAAAACAGATTTTTTCTACAGAAGTATCAGTATCTTTGTGAATCATATTTTATTTAGTGGATAATGAAAAAAATATATAAGACTAAAGGTGCATTTACAAAGCATTAACTTTAAAACAAACGTGCCAGTCTTGCAAAAAATTACTGTAAAGTTGGTTGTCCTTGTAGAGTTAAATGTTAAAAATCAGTGTCCATCTGAGTTAGCCACATTACATATTGTGCCATGTAAATTGTGTTCTCTGGGCTGATGGTTTAAAGAACGGGTAGTGATTCCAACCCTATCCACTCACAACCACCACCTAAACAATATGTCTATATACTGTCAGGGTATCATGTTTGTTGTTGTCATGCTGCTCTGTAATATATGATGCGGATTACTCTTTGTTTTTTGGAGGTTCTCTTTGCCATCAATAATTTGGCAAAAAAATAGAGAAATAGTATTATGAAGTTTGCAATCTGCTCCTTTTTAATAAATTATCTTTTGTAGGAAACTTAATAATAAGAAATGTGACTCAGGAAGATACAGGTACCTACCTGTGTAAAGTGGACAGTGGGAATGGTGAACATACAGTGAAGGATGTTTATCTTAAACTTATTGGTAAGATCACCTTTCTTAGTACAGTCTACTGCCAACAATAATCATGACGTCAGTAAAGATCGGTAAACTTTGGAAATATTATTATTTTATAGTTAATCCTTTCATATTTAACACAGGTTTTCATAGAAATTCTGTCTTGAAACATAACATTTTCTAAAATAAAGTTAAGAAATCATTATTTCCCAGTTGATCATATGGTTTGTTATCTTCTATATAATTCATTCTTTCAGCTAGAAATCAATATATTTTTATATAAATTGCTAAAAATTGTACTGATGTCATTTTTCATACTCAATCAATTACTTATGTATTGTTTATTTTGTCACCATAATTTTGTACTTTTGTATAATGAGGGCCTTAGGGAAGATTAGTTTTATAACTAACTGAGTTACCATCTTAAAATGAAGTATTGTTGTTGTAATTTCATTTTTAGTTGATAAAAAAGTGTTTGACAGTAAGTTTTATTATAGTCTGAATACCTGAAAAGTAAATATTATCTTTTATTTTAGAACCTCCCATTGTTACTGCTGAAACTACCTCAGTTACGTTAAATCATGGTGAGTCTGTACGATTACGCTGTCAGGTCAAAGGGTCACCCAAGCCGGAGGTCATATGGTACCATAATGCAGTGCCAGTGTCAAATATTCTGAATGTTGACGAGAACCAGGGAACAACATACAACCTGAACCATGTGATTTTGGAAGACAAGGGACTCTATCAGTGTATGGCCAGTAATGAACTAGGCATGGATTATACTGTCATCAAAGTTGATATCAAAGGTCAGTTGAAGGTTATATAGAAAGAATGAAATGAAAAAAAATGTCTATAATTAGTAATATTGAAAAATATATAACTAGATACCAAAGAATTACCGTGTAGAAGAGCTGTTCTTGTGTTATATTTAAAAACTCAAACTAAGATTATTGGCAGTGTGGCATAACGAGAAAAATTGTGGTTAGATACAGCAAAAAACAGGTGTTTTCTCCTAAAATTATGGAAAATATAGAGTTCTTGGTAAGCCCCTATAAATCCGCATTTACTAATTAAATTCAGATATTATCCCCGAAACACTAAGGTTATTTACTAATTAAATTCAGATATCCCCGAAATACTAAGGTTATTTACTAATTAAATTCAGATATTATCCCCCAAACACTAAGGTTATTTACTAATTAAATTCAGATATTATCCCCGAAACACTAAGGTTATTTACTAATTAAATTCAGATATTATCCCCGAAACACTAAGGTTATTAAAATTATTCCATCTATTATTCCATCCATTTGTTTAAATATATGGAATACCTTCTTATTGGTATAGTTATAATTACAGGGGGAGAAGATTATCCAGAAAGTAGTGTGAAGAATAAAGATAAATGGCGACAGACTGTCAGAAGGAAGAATGTGAACAGACGGAGGAAAAATAGAAAGAATAAAAAACAAAGAAAGAACAAGAAAACAAAGGGACCTCGTCCGTCTAATGACGGACCAGATGGTAAGTTTACAATTATTTCATTGCTGTTGGAAATGTTTTTGATCTTCAATTTATTTGGACATTCCTATAACTTGTACAATTTCAGTAGGTCCCTTTGGGTGTTCAGTTTGAGTAGTCCATGAGTAATATTGCATTGAAAGTTGTTCCCGACACAAATTCTCTATAAGTATGTTGAATATACAGGTTTGCTATATGCTTTATTGCAAAATTACAAGGGACCTGTATCAATGAGTAAATGGACAATCCTCTCAATAAAATGAAGATGAAAGGTCTCTTCTTTACAAGGGAAAACAGGGGGTTGACAGGTCTTCTACTTGTAAATTTTAATAATTGTTAGAAAAGTATGAAAATCACATAATTACACTGGTGAAGTTTACTTGTTTTCAGTTTCAGTTTTTTTCAAATAGTTTTTTGTTATCCTTGCAGCCAAGGTAAAGTTAGTTCCACCATCAGCACCAGATGTGACCCAGCTGTCAGACACCTCAGTCAAACTGAACTGGACAGTGGCGGAGAATGATGGGTTGAGTATTATATTCTTTCGAGTACAGTATCGAGTGATTAAACCCAAGAAAAGTGCATGGCAGACAGACGAAGCAGAGATTCCTGGAGATCGTAGACAGTATGAAGTCAAAAATCTTGTAGCAGGTATGATGCATTTATATTACAATGAAGATATTATTGAAGTTCATTGATCTTAAGTCCATTAGAAATACCAGAAAAAGAAGATATGGCATAAATGCGAAGGAGACCCTACTTCATTTCTGTAGGAAGTTGTTGGAACTAGAAGTGATTACAAGTTAGCAATCCCAATCCTTGTCACAAGCTCCAGATCAGCAATCCCAATCCTTGTCACAAGCTCCAGATCAGCAATCCCAATCCTTGTCACGAGCTCCAGATCAGCAATCCCAATCCATGTCATGAGCTCCAGATCAGCAATCCCAATCCTCAAACAAATTAAATGTTTATACCTAAAATAAAGCAAATCTTGCCTCCATGTTATGCATATAAATACAAAAATCAATGTTAAAAACAAAGACAAACAAATGAACTTGACCCCTGACCTGGGACATGCACATCATACATCTGATGGGGATAAACATGTTTTGTAGGCTCCAAACAGTTTGTTCTACATAAGAAAATGTATATTGTACAAAACAGAAAAAAATTATGGAAGATTGTGATGTTCATATATGTTTACTACATAGGTAAACAGCGTGAAAAATGTATCATAAAGCTTAAACAAGTATTTTTTTTATCATTCCAGAGGGAACATTCAAATTTCGTATAGCAGCTGTGTACTCCAACAACGACAACAAGGCCGGTCCGAACTCGGAGAAGTTTACCTTACATCTACCAACATATCAGGAACCACAAGCTCCCGAAAAACCTCCAACTATTGTAGAAGTGAGACCTGTTACATACCGAGAAAACTACGCCCTCAATATCAAATGGACTGTAAGTTTCTTAATTTTAGTTGAATTTCCTTTGGCTACAAATATAAAAAATGACAAAAGTGTGTACACACCATGAGGAGTCAGCTGATAAGTTAAAAGTTATACATAGGTTACAGTGGAAACAAATTACTTCTATAAAAAAAAACTTGTAAACCTTAGATATTTTTTACAAAGTTGTGAGATGTTATATAAGAAAGTTTGTATCTTCTGTTTTCTACTTTATAATTTTATGTGGCACCAATGAAAGATATTTTTCATACAACACAAACTATTTGATTCTATATTTTACCAGTGAGTACAGGCTGGTTGATGGATTATCTTGCACTGCAAACACATGTTTCTGTATTGCCATGGTAACTCTGATCTTTTCATTTTCAGTATATACCAGTAAAATCTGCCCCAATCGAAGGATTTTTCATGCACTACAAGCCATTTGATTCCAAGGGAGACTACAAGAAAGAGATGCTGATGGAACCAGCGTTACGGGTGTTCCTTTTGACTGATTTAAAACCAGGCACGGAATACTCTATCAAAATGAAATGTTTTAATTCAGCTGGTATGAGTGACTTCAGTAACAGTGTTGTCATGAAAACTCAAGGAAATGGTTAGTTTCTATATTAACAGTGTTGTCATGTAAACTCAAGCAATATATAACCAATAGTTTTTATGGTAACAGAGTCTCAAGGAATATGTTAGTTTTAAATATATAATAACAGAGTTGTCATGGAAACTTAAAAAATAGTTTTGTTTAGTTTTGTTTCTATGGTAACAAGTTTTTTTACGGAAAACAGTAAGAAAAATATCACATAAAGGTGGAACTGCACTGTATGAACACATTTGTTTTTTTGAGTTCTTATGATTAATATAAAAGACCAGACTGTTGAAGGAATGTTATTTTGTAATGTCACACAGCAACTGCTTTAAAATTATTCCCTAGTCATAGGCCAAATGTTTGACAAGCCTTTTGCAACTATTTTATGTAGATAGAACAGTTTTTTTATGGGTTGGGTAAAAAAGTTGTTTTGTATGGGATGGGTGAAATTGATATATTTTTGTTAATGATTTAATTTGCATTGGAGTTTTTTCTTGTTTGTGATAGTTAAAACTCGTTAAACATCAAACAGAAAAAACATGGAGGTAACTGACATTTTAACATACATTAATTATCAAATACTTCAATCAAATAAATAGATAGAATTTTATGTCTTTTTAGACTTGGTTTACAAGTTTAATGTACTGTGTATAAGTACCTATCTATATGATAAAACAGCTTGAAAAGATTTTTTAGATAAGAAAAATGCAATTACAACAATATGCATATAACAGGATTTATAGAAAAACTGCAATTGAAACAATGTGCATTTAAAAAAACTGATTTCAAAAAATTCAAATAAGAAATATGCATGTGTTATAGAGTGCTCCTTTTTCTAAATTAAAACAGTATGCACAAACAAGTCAAGTATGTTAAGATCAGTATTTTGTTGATTGTTTATTGTTGATTGTTCATAAATGCAGGTGTGAAAAGATTTAAAGCCATTACTTTTGTCATAATGTGGTGTGTGATTTGAATAGATTCATAATGGGACAAATATTAACATATTTAGTTGTTACAGGACCTAAATCCCCAAATTTTCCTGTCTTCCCTCCAACAACATCTAAATCGGTGCCAGCCGAGCCGACTAAATCTGAAACACAGGCCAATAGTGAGATGTTATACATGATTCTTGGTATAGTCCTTGGTGTTATGATGTTATTGTTGATTGTCTTCATCTTTATGTGCTGGTGGAAACAACGACAACAAAGGAGAATGATGGGTAATTATTTCAGTTCTTAAATCAATATACAGAATATACAGATATGACTTTTTATAGCAGAATTGGGATTTTTCGTACCACAATTTTCACATATTGACTCTTTGTTATATACAAATTTTAGCTTCTGTAACCCATTTCCGCTTTTTTAATACATTTGTAAAACCAGGTCTGTCTGATGGTAGTTTTAAGTATTTTTTCTTTTATTAGCAAAATTTATTTTGTTAGGAAAAAATAGCGTGGGATTTTGTTCAAAAACATTTTAAGCAGTGCCAAACATAAACAGCAGATAGTGAAACAAAATTTTTATAGAGAAAACAGAATGCTTTATAACTACTACAACTCTTCATTTTTTTTCAGACGCTATGAATGATGCAGTACTAAGAAACAAATTTCAAGATGCATCACAAAGAATTTATGCCAAGAAATATGTCAATGGTGGCTACACTGCAGTGCCAACGGCACCTCCACTCATCCAGAACGGACAGGTTCAGAATACATACACTAAAATGAATGTCAATGTTAATCCAATGTCAGAGCTGGACATGCACTCATTGAGTAATGGACATACAGGGCAACAGTACCATCAGGTACCAGTATATTATTAAATCTTTATTTGGGTGATTTACATAAATACGAAGAGGAAGAGTCTAGGTAGTGACAAGAAAGATATCTGTTGATAAAGTAAAACATTTGGATGTTACTATGACAACTCATATAACGAACATCACTTATACCCCAAAAAATATTCTGAAAATGTTCTGTATTCTTCAAAATACACATATAAAAAAAAACAAATTTCAAGAATACAATCTAAGTGTAATATTGTTGAAAGGTACACTAAAGCATCCAGGCTTTCCCTAAATTTTAATGCTTTACACTGAACCTTATTAAATTGAGTAGGAATGCAGATCTACACAAATTTGTTTCAAGAAATCCAAACTTGATTTTATGAACACAGTTCAACTTGGTGCTTTGTTCACATTTTTACATTTTCTGCCTAGATTTGACATCAGTGAAGATCAAAGCATACAAATAGTTATTAATAAAAACGCTCTATCTACACTTAAATGAAAAAAATGACTTGGACTGAAAAAATGATCTACACTTGTCAGTGGTATGTAATTCATGTCATAGAGAAATGTTATTATTTATTTATGGATTTTTTTTTTATTTTCAGTCGACAGCTTACGTACCAAATGGCACCCTCCCTAGTCAGTACAGTGATAATAATAATAAACAGAGTATAGACCACTCCTTAGACGAGAATCAGTGTTTAAATACTCCAGACTCTATGGGCAGTGGGGAAGCTCCGGCTATTCCCCCCTCACCCAATTCTTATAGTGTGCCAATTGGTTATGATCAGTTTACAACAACATCAGACTCTCAGGAGCAATATTCAAATAAGTCATGTGACCAGCTGGCTGAGTCACCTGACCAGAACAATGTAGATTTTGTGAAGCAGTGTTCTAATGACAGTGAAAATAGTGTTCATTCGGGTAAACATAAAAGGCGACGGAAAAGGCAAGCTGCAAGTCGTGAAAATTGTACGAGAGATCAGGCAACTAATACTGATTTAAGCAGTAATGGTAAGTTTATAATTTAATAAAAGATTTTTTGTACTTAAAAATGAGTAAAAAACCACCAATGTACTTCCATTTGACAAAAAAAAAATGAATATGAAAAAGTCAAGGGACTATAAATCTGTGAAGATTATTAAAGAAGGGTCATGGGTCAATGGTCAATAAGACTGTTCAACACTTACACAAAAAATTAGAATCTCAGAAAGGCCTTTAATCGGTGGTTTCCATCTCTGTGATGAAACACTACAAAAATATGCACAGACCGTAAGCAGGGTGTAAAATCTATAGTAAGTTGGTGGGATGTAAACCTATCATGCATGAGTCATATAAAAAACATCTGGAGGCCACCCTTTGACCTTCAGTGAATACATTGAGGTTACTGGTTGAACTTCAAATTACATTGGAAGGTCACTATTTGACCTTCAAAGAATTTATTAAAGTGATTGTTTCACTTCAGTCAACATCTGCAGTCTTGAGTTAATTATGAGCAACAGTGTTTAACAGAGTATTTAATCAGTACAGTTTGTCAGCTGTAAATGACAAGACATTTTAAGTATAACTAAAACAATATTTTTATTTGTTTTTCAGAAGGAACTATTGAGTTTTCACATGTGAACAGAGATACAAATTCACCAGAAGCCTTTGGAATGGGTTACCCACGGACTAGTTCTAGTGATGAGTGTGTTCAGGATCAAACTGTATGACACACAGTAAATAACTGGTCGCAAAACACGGCACACCTCAAATAAAAGACTGTCAACACAGCTTTTATTCTGTATAACGAGAATAATGTACAGCGTACCTGGCATATGATTTTAATACGAGAATTTATTTGTTACTGAATCTCTTTCAATGGTGCATCATGTTATTAATACTCAGGATTTGTATGGAGTGCATCATAATGTTTAATTCCATGATTTACTGCCAAAGATTGGAGGACATGTTCTATATATAGTAACTGTCAGGAATAACCAAAGTTATTTATAGTACCATGGAAACTGTACATCACAAGGAAATTAAATTTGATTGGCTGTGATATGTATTCCTGTAAACAGGAAGCTACTTGTGATGTGACATTGTTTTTGAAATCCGTAGAAAATGTTTTTATTTTGCAAAATGAAAATATTTTCTAATTAATGAAGTATTGTTGACCTTTGCCAGGTCGTTATGTTGTACTCTGGTTCTTAATGAACCAGTCTTATAGGGTAAATCTACTGAGTTGTTATATGTGCTCAAAATGGGTACTCTGATTAAGATTTATACATAAATTGATTAAATGATCAGGGTTTCCATGACTACTGAAGCAGTTGTTCAATTCCTTACATCTTCACGTATATTCCAGGCTTTTCCAGTGAAAACAAGTTTTGGCAAAAATAGTTTGGTAAGGAAAATAATTGTTTAATTTTTTTTTAAACACAGCAAATGCCTCTTTGTAAAATAATGACTAGTCTCGAGTAGTCATGGAAACAGGATCATTATTCATGTATGATTATAACGAGAATTTTCCCCTAAATTATATCATTTTGTACATAAGCATTGTTCAGTATTATATTGTTGTCCCACCGAAGCAATATTACATTGTTGCAACAATCGTTACACTGTCTGGCAATACACACCCATGTAAAAACAAC
>JARWCS010000007.1:249031-261555 GCA_034783895.1 Geukensia demissa | reverse complement strand
CAGAACACAAATAGAACAGACACGCAAAATAGTGGGCAAAGTCGACCCCCTCCCCCCCACACACACATACACAAAAATGATAATAAAAATAGCATTTTTCTTTGATTTGTGGGGAACCGCTATTTTCCTCGTTAGCTCACCGACAGTTTTCACTTGTTTCTGGCACCGCACTTATTGGCTTTACATATCCTTACAATATATTCTGTTTTGGACGATACAAAATGTTAATCTATAAAACTGTAATACAACATCTGTGATAATCTACCTATTATAACTAATTAGTACTCCTATTCAGTAGCTATTGTCAGACTGTTAATCCCATTGTTATAGTCTGTATTGTCCGTTAATTCCTAACCCTGATAATTCCTCACCCTCGATGAAGATCCGGATTTACACGGTTTTGTTTGTTTATCTAGTCTAGAACGCCTCCCCGATTGCAATTAGGCTGTCTCGTTTCATCGTTATCCCCAATAAGGACAAGTTCTTAGAATAAAAAAAAAGATGTTAAAATAAATTGTGTTTTATAAAACCCTTTGAAATACCTCAGATGGACAATGGCCATTTTACGTCACAAATTAGGGTGTAAGTTTTATGAATATTCATAGGTAGTAAATTCAAAAAGTTGTTTTAAAAGTTCCAAAATGGCCGAACATTAACGACATTAACATATGTTTTAGTTGTTTATAATTTCAGTAAATTTCAATTGAAAGAAGTTCAAATTATTTTAATTTGCGACATTTGTTAGTTTTTTTATAGTTTTTTCGGGATTTTCAAATTTGCTTCTTTCAAAATTTTCTTTTCAAGAAAGTCGACAGTCATGAAAATTTTAAAATAAAAACCGAAATATGTGGACTACGTTAAATTGTGGATAAATATGACAGTTGTGAATGGAATTATATTTCCTAAAAGGTAAGAAAAAATGTTACAACGTTTCTAAAACACATATAAGCTACCAGAGTGTTCAAAACCTCATTACAAATAAATTTTCCACTAATGTACAATAAATAATATTATTGCATGTCTAGGAAATTTCTTTAAAATACAATTTTTCATCACTTCAGAAAGTTATGTCTTAAGTAACAGTATTGTTAAATTAGGCCCAATTATTTTATATTATAGAAAATTTACTTAAACCATCAATTTAGAGGAATCATGTAATTTTGTGAAATGAGGAAATTAGATATAGCATCGTGAGCACTCCTGTGACGCCAGCTATTTGAAAGATGATTTTGATGAATACTTTGGCCAATTTTGTAGCGTTTTACATGAAATTAAGTGACATTACAAGCATTTAAGATGTAATTTGTCAGCTTTTGTACCATTTGTAGCTATTATGACGCTTTTAAGCAGCACTAAGAAATAGCTAATATGTTGAAAGGCTACATGATTTGATATCCTGCGCCCTTCTGAGAAAATAACATCGCCTTAATCCGAAATTCTGAAGAAATATTGAAAATAACGCGGAATCATTTATCAACCAGTTTTATCGCCAAATTATTGGTGCTTTCAGCTCACGTCTTCCGAGATAAACGGTCAAAATGGCTAGAATTAAACTAATTATGTCTTGTTTAAATTATACAAGTCATTACTAAGCGAGATGCATGGTCACATTACGGCAGCCACAGAAACGAAAGAATAACTTATTTAAACACGCAATAAATCTGTTAACAAGTGAATCGACGCATAATTCAATATTCCCTAAAGAACAACGAAAGAAAATTAAATTTTCAAATAAAGCAAAATTCATCTTGTTGAAGCAGCAGCAATTATATACAATGTTTTTGCTTTTATTTTTTACGTTTTTATCTTACATTATTCTTTTCATATCATATTTTTTGTATTTTTATTCCAAATGGTATCGATAATGTTTCTTAACATAATATAAGAAAAAAATAACCAAAATAAAAAAATACATATTTTTTTCATCCATTTTTTAAAGAATGAAATATACAAAAAATAAATAATATAAAATATAATAGATATGTTGAAAGTTTTTATAAGATCAAGCATCAAGCCTTTTTCCCACACGAGTTGAAAAGGTTATTTCTTAGTCTGCATGGTGTTTATAAAAATAATAACCATGACAGTTTTAAGTTTGACTAATTATTTTGTAAATATATGGCACCCTTAAAATCAAAATGCAAACGTAAATATAATTGACAATGACTAAAATATTTTGGCATAAATTCACAGTTTTTCATTTATCTTAAAGAGCATAAAGTTTAAAATAATTCAAAAATGCCATTTTTCGAATTTTTTTCCAAGTTAAATAAGGATTTTCCTTGTAATTTTTTTTATTAATTATTTACTATATTAATTGAAAGTTTCGTTTTTTAGTTGCCATTTCTAAGTTATTTGCTTTGTTTTGTGCAAATATTTTAGGTTTTTTTTAGTTTGATTAGATGCAATTTAATGAATTATACTCGACCATTAATGTAACGGTACAACTTCGGAATAAAAAGAGAAAACTGGCTTTTTTATTTTGATATAAAATGCCTTTTATATAACTCTCACGTCGGTTTGTACTTTTTTTATTTTAATTCATTTTTTCTCCCAATTGACGGAGTTAGATTTCGACGGGCATAAATAGTAAAAATCGGCAACGAGCGGGGCGACCCCTCAATTTAAGGGAACGTGTACGATTTTCTTATTTTATTTTTCATTTTACTCCTGGTCCATCACATTCCAATAAGAAGCTAACTTTTTAAAACGAAAATGTTTAAGGCTATACTTTTTATGTTTCAATACATTTTGAATGCAACCTATTCCTACCAGATTATCACTGTATTAAAGTAATACGGACGGATGGCATTATATTCATAAAAAAGACAATAAATTGCGATTAACAGAAACAAGTGATAACTTGATGATTTTATCCACTGCAAAACAAAGAAAACGTTTCCTTATAGATGACTGTAATTCCATCGTGTGAATGATCGTTCTGATGATCAGAAATTAGTGTTTTTATTCTCCGATGAAAATGTTTTAAGAATATGTGCCAAAACCTGCAACTTGATTTTAGACAAGCGCAGAAATTTCTTGTATTGTAAATAGATTTAATTCTAATTTTGTATACAGTATGTATTTTATTGTACTTAAATGTAATTTATATAATATCTTATAATTCTGTATAGAATGGCTCTCATTTTATTTTGTATGTTATACTGTTTTATGTAAATGTATATGAGAGATGAGACTTAAATAAAATATTAAATTGAATTAGAACATTGTAAAGTGATCAAGATACCTTCTGGTTTAATTATCAATTGATTGAGTTCAAATTCAAGAAGTTTGGACTGTATAGCAAGTAATAAGTCGCTATTGTTCTAAAACAAATGTGTTGACTTTTAATTTCACTTAGATCTAAATGGCATTTTACATTTAGCTAAAAAAGTGAAAAGATGTAGTGTTTTTTCTGTCGTAATTGTGAAATGGATGCTACTACTGGCCTGAATGACATAATGTTTTATTTGGAAATATTATTTTTAATTGAATGTAGCAAAGTATTTTCCGCCAATGTAACGGTAGGATTTTGTCTCTTCTAACTGTAAAGAACAATGCTATTAATATTGGGATAATTCTGTTGTTCAACTGCAATTTTAACGAATAATTTAATATTAAAATACATGTATTTCGCGTGACAAGGTATTTTTACTGAAATTAATATTCGAAAATCACAAATATGATTTAAAGATAAAATTAAAATGCTTGTGTCAAATTAAATTTTATTCCTACTTAAATGTAATAGATCGTTTTCACATAATTTTTTCCCGTTAATTATTAATAATCAAAAATATTAATTTGAAATTTATTTTATTCCTCATTGTTACATTGGCCCATTGGTCCATTGGCCAAAAATCTTTAACAGAAAACTGGGAGTAATATATGGTCTTGTCTGTCTTCCGACTTAACGATTTCTGTCTGCCCCTTTGGTATCTTCGAATTCCTATTAAGAACATGGTACTTCACAGTTAAGAGAGACAAAATCCTACTGTTCCATTGGTCGAGAGCATGTTACTATGTTCTAAATGAGTTTCTTACCTATGTCATTGTAGTCTAATTTACAATTTCTAGCGTTTTCACCGATATATCCATCCCAGCAACGACAGATGAAGGAACCATTTGTATTTACACATTCTTGTGGACAAGTGTTCAATGCTTTGTCTTCACATTCATTGGCTTCTTATAAAAATGTCATCAGAAAAACTATACTTATAATTGATAATGTATTTCAGTAGATTATATTTATCTTTTAACTAATTGATATGTACTTGTACCAGATCCTTCAATTTTTATTTGACATTGCCTTATAATGCCGCATAATAAATGTACCGCTTGAGTCGTTTTCTAAAATGAATTTTACGTATTCCACAGAAAAGGAGATTTACAAAATGCATGTTAACCAGTATTTTTATAAGTATCGTGAATTCGCTATGCTGTAAACGCATTTCAAGGCGTAACCTCTTATCAGCAGCATTGGAATCAAACCATAGGAAATCCGAGATTTATATAGCATTCTATAGCAGCATTGGAATCAAACCATAGGAAATCCGAGATTTATATAGCATTCTATAGCAGCATTGGAATAAAACCATAGGAAATCCGAGATGCTAACATAGTAAAAGAAGTACTCAAATCCGTGTGAATTCATTACGAACAGCCTTACAGTCTACCCAATAAATAAAGTGATTATCCCACTTTCCAGAGAAAGTGGAAGTATTTTCTGTAATTTTTGTAAACTTTGAAAATTTTAAATTTCGCGAACACAAACAATATGCAAAGAACATATTCAATTTTGACAGAATGCTTTAGACGACATAAAAGGCATTTTTGGGTTTGTTAGTACATTGTCAATTTTTATATGTTTACGGAACATTGTTGAGAAAATATCGTTATCTTCACGCAATATGCAAGGAAGAAGAGAAAATTCTGAAAAATGTGAAAATAATTCTGAAAGTATTGCTAAATGGAATCATGAGTAAGTAAATGAGTACAAAAATAACATAGCTATTGATGATAATGATGAAATGCGATTATTTTAATGCATATTACTAAAGAAACAGATCCTGTTGATAAGAATACCATTAATGAAATTGTAGATAAAGTTTGTACTGTTTTGTTAACTGCAGCTAAAAACCTTTGGACGTTATCATCGAAACAAACAGAATTCAAAGTAAACTTAGAAAACTTGGTACGCGGTTCTTATTTGTACCAGCAGACGAAAAAGTCAACAATGTTGTGTTGGTAGTGTGACGTAAATATTACATGGAAGTACTTATGCAAGAAATTTTAAATTCTTTTTCTCTCCATGTCATAGTCAATCAGTAGACAGTCACATTCCTGACACAGAAGAAATTAAAACAAATGATTACATTTTAAAGACCGAACCATATATCAGTTGCAGATATAAAACGGTATTAAAAAGACCTTCAAATACCGTTTTATATCTGCAACTTAAATTTATTCTGTCCTTTGTTCTGTTCTTTCCAGTATTTGTAACATTGGTAAACATGTATTTTGAAACCACTGCGTCGATGTCACTGCTGGTAAACCAGATGTTACCGAGAGTATTCACCAAATCAGTCGTCAGACTGTATGACATGAATTTTACCCCATATTTTTCTAAAAAACCCCTTTACTTATTCAAATTCTAAAGCCTGAAATTACAAAGGAGGGTTCGTTCTTTGTATAGCTCATGGTAGATATCCTTTCCACAGGATTTTGGTCTGTTTTGGATACGAGTACTTCTTTTGTCTAAATTGGATCTTGGTCTTCCTATGTTTCTATAATTTACTGCAAAACAAAGCTGATTGAGACATTTCCTGGATTGAAATGTTTCTGTTTCAGGAGGTAGACATCAAAACTACAATATACAAAAAGAGAGAAGATTTCTCGTAACCTACTAGTATTTTAAATTACCCCTTCTTTAACGGAGACGTCCATTTGGCTCCTTCATACGGTGTATATATTTAAAATACAAGTTTAAAAATGTTGAATAAACATTTGGAATTTTAGTATGCTATATATATATGCACATTTCAAGGAGTAACCTCTTATCAGTAGCATTACAACCAAAAACATGGGAAGTCTGAGACCCAAACATAGTAAATGAAGTACTCAAATCCAAACAAATTCAAATAGGAAGCTAAATTTGACGGCAGGATTTATCATATTACATTTTGCCCGTACATGGAGCGATGTTCTGATTTTAATGAACGAAATGTTTGTGTTACCAGCAAATTAGTAAATCACGTATTTCGTTACCATAAATTAGTTTAAACATTTACCATATGCATTTGCACAATACCTTGTTTTCTTTGGCTATTATTGATTTTTACACTAAATCCAGCCGCATGACTAAAATCATCAATTACAACATATTTACAACTTCGTGTCCAATCACATCTTGTCTATATTACGAAATTCAATATAGTTTTAGGCTGCCTTCTGAAAAGTCAAGGTGAAAGGAACAAGCCTCGTTAGCTTATTTGCAACGTCTCATAGGACATTAAGTGGAGGCTAGGGACATTTCCTTGTTTTATTTGTGAAACGAGCTGCACCCCAAAGAGTGGACATTTGCAGATCTTAAATACAAGTCATCATTAAGTAATCACTTCTAAAATACCCTCAAGCCATTTTATATAGCCCAGAACAGCATGTTAGTATGTTTATGAATAAATAATGCGTAGTTAAGGGATTTAAGATGTAATCTTTTAAGTCCAGTGTAGAATACCCATGTCAATGATCATAAACCCATAGTCCAAAGAGACAAGACAAATTTGAAACAAACTAACAGATAAAACGAAAACAAAAGGAACAAAGGATTGGAATTTATGAACTCCTTAACAAAACAGTAGTGGCATCAGGTGCTCTAGAAGGGTACGAATCTGATATGGAAAACTATTGTTTGAATATATTTGCACTTTGGGTAACCGTTGAAAATCAATCTTGATGAGATACTTTAATTTAATAAAGGCATTACTATTGAAAGTGTTTACAGTTTTAATTTTCATATTATATTATAATTAAACGGAAAGGTCAGTCATTTGAACCATTACAATTCATTTGTATTACAAGGGTAACGTTTAAAACTGTACACTTATGGTAACATGGTATTTTTAATTTATTTTTAATTTATAACAAATATATAATTTGCCAGGTTTGCACTTTTATCTTTGCTAGTTCGACACCTTTAGGATTTTTGCGGTCAATTTATGTAACCATTTCGAGGGTCATAACATTGTCCATATAGCATACCAAAATCCTCCATATTGATTTTTTAATATTGGTAATTTTATATTTATACATAACAATATTTGGATTGGTCGTTAATCCAATGTTTCAGCTATTTGGCAGTTAAGTATTTGAATATTTTCTTTTGCCCTGCACGGGAGACTTTTAGATGATTCTGATATTAAAGATTTAAGTGACCAAGCTTCTGGTATGTTCGGAAAAGAAATTGAGCATGCATAGTCCTCGGGTAAAATGGAAGAACAAATTGAAAAAGAAACTTGAAATTTAAAACTATATATCACGGAAACTGAACGCGAGCTTGATAAAAAATATTTAAAAAAAAACAGGGAACAAACCCAAAATTGAATAAAAAATTCACCAATCGAGTCGGAAAACCATGTGGCAAAGACTGTTTTTGATAATACAATATTACCAATGTTGAATAAGTATGGGATTGTTTGGGTATGCTAAATGTCCATTTCAAGGAGTAACCTCTCATCATTAGCATTAGAACCGAAACATAGGAATCAGAATTGAAAACGTAGCAAAAAATGTACTCAAATCCAAACAAATCTAAATGGGAAGCCAAATCCGACGGCAGGGACAACTACTGCTGCTGGTGGATCATGTCCCCGAGGGTATTTACCAGCCCAGTTATCAGACATGTCTGACATGAAATTTATCAAACAATGTTTTACAGAAATTTGCTGCATTTGTTTTAAATACGGAAAGGACTGGAAGTAGTTGTTCCTGCCGTCAGAAGTGGCTTCCAATTTCAAATTGTTTGGATTTGATTGCTTCTTTTGCTATGTTTTGGATCTTGGACTTCCTATGCTTTGGTTCTAATGTTACCGATGAGAGGTTACTCCTTGAAATGTACATATAGCATACCTAAATTCTCCATATTTATGGTAAATTTGTATATTAAGAAACTTGTATACCATAGTTCCATTTGGCATTTGGAAGATTTCATTAAATTTTTTTATGACGGTCAGACAGAAATAGGTGCCAGATATTGGAAAGATTGTAGGTTTGGAAATTTACTTGCTGTCCAGACATGTTAATCAAGACTTTTCCAAGAAACACCTCCAAAAATGAATTAAGAAATGTTTGAAATCCTCGCCGCATACAACTTTAAAAATGGATACTACCGTAATTGTAATATTACATTTTGTATATATGAACCAATAGTATAGCTATAATTATGACAAGACAATTGTTTACTTATGATAATTTTACAAATTGCAATCCATTATGTATAAAAGATAACAATGGAAAGTTGCAATAAAAAATGATAAACAATAAATAGTTAATACCGGATTCATTCGACAAAGCATGATTTTAGTCATTATTATTGTCTTCCTTGGATGCACAAACAATGCAAAAATTGAGATACGGAAAATGCATAGAAAAGAGAAGAAAAGCATTTAAACAAACATGTCTTTTCACAAAGCATTCAAAAACTATGTTTTGTAGAAAAACTTCTATAAACAGTTTCTGATAATACGATTACCATTACAATGATTGAGAGCACTTTAGTGTTCTAAAACTCAAATTCACCAAGTGAGTTTTGTGATTTTTTTTTATGTATTTTACTCATTTTAAGAATGGACTTCTCATTTGCAGCATTAAAACTAAATCAAGAAAATCCGAGATCCAACCATAGTTAAAAAAGTTATCAGATCCAAACAAAACGAAATAGGAAGCCAAATCCAGCAGCAAAGACTTATACCACGTCACTGTATAGAATATAAATAAAAACCGCAAATTCCTGCAAACCAATAAATGTAATAAGGATGGTGAATATCCTCATGGACGTCTGGTCCACTAGCAGTGGCATCGACCCAGTGGTTTCAGAATGCAAGTTTACAAATGTTGCGTAAATATTGTAGATCGTTCTATGCTATATATTTATTTCAAGAATTAACAGTCAGGATTACTACCATATATGGAAAGAGGTCATGAAAGGCCAAATAGCATTTGTCCAAGGAAAAATATGAGCATGGCAATAAAAGATATTGAAGATTTAAATAAAATCCCAAAGTCTCATCAAGTTTCTATGCTCTGATTTTCCCAGTACCCAAATGAATTTTTCTTACTTTAAACGATGGAATTCAACATTTTGGCAAATATGTTAAATTCTTTTGAAAAATTGTTCAAAAAATTAAATGATGTTAGAATTTGTCTAAAAATTAAATTCGAACTTTTTGCAGTTTCCTTATAATTCAACATTTTTCCTTCATTTTATAACTATCATGCGGATGCTAATTTTATCCAAGCAGAGCTTACACACTCCTTCAGAATATAACCGTTTTGGTAAAACCATAGTTTCAACACGAAAGTACTTAAGACGAGGCTACAATAAAAGAAATGCAGGGAAAACTTCAGAAAATATTATGGAAAAAAAGCATAATAAATCGAACTCAATACCAAAGATAAATATCATGGAATCTCCAGAAAAACAATTTCCGGACTTTCCAATATTTGGTAAATTAATTAAAAAAGAATTAAGATGTCTCTACTTATATTTGGTATCTAATGGGTTTACCTGCCAAACTAGTAGTTCCTTTCGTAGACACTAAAACTGATGTTGGAAAACTAGTTATTACACCTGTTATCGCAGGGAGTGTTGTTTGTAAAGTAGGAGTCTCACTTATTTGACTTCTAGTTGAATTGGCACTGTTAATTTCGGGACTTGCAGTTGAAAATGTTGCATTCAAGGTTTTAACTGTTGTTCTTGCAGTTAGAATTGTTGGACTTGTTGCTGGAACTGGTGGACTTGTAGTTGGAACTGGTGGACTTGTAGTTGGAACTGGTTGACTTGTAGCTGAAACTGGTTGACTTGTAGCTGAAACTGGTGTACTTGTAGCTGGGGCTGGTTGACTTGTAGCTGGGACTGGTTGACTTGTAGCTTGAACTGGTGGACTGGTGGCTGGAACTGGTTGACTTGTTGCTGGAACTGGTTGACTTATATTTTGAACTGTTGAAATTCTAGTTTGAACTGTGAAAATTGTAGCTGAAACTGTTGGATTTGTACCTTGAACCGTTTGACTTGTAGTCTGAACTGTGGTACTCGTTGTTTGAACATGTGGACTTTCAGTTTCATCGCTAATCACAGTAAGTGTCGTAGAACCACTACTAGCTGTTCCAAAAGTATTTGTTGCTCGACACCAATATTGTCCCTGGTCAGTGCTATTGAGTTTGTTGATAGTCAGGGAGGGTGAGTACACTGACGAGCCTTGGTATTTTAGTGGAAAAGTCAAGGACATTAGAATTGGGTCAGTTGTAACTCCAGCTGTATTATTAAACTTCCACATAACCTCACGTATCCGACTATTGGTTGACCGTATTTCGCAATCGATTGTTATTCGATCTCCAGCGTTACCTGTATATGACTGCTTAGTAATACTTGCTTGTGGTAAAGCTGAAATAAAACCATACAAGTAAACAACAAAAATTGGTAAAACATAAATTTTATAAACGAATAACTTATCCAACATCAAATGCCTTGTGACCCGAGAAATGTTCAGTCTCGTCTTTGACATGAACGTAACTCAACATTATAATGGAAGGTAAATACCATTGTAATTTGAAAAAAAAATTCTGAAAAAAATAATTAAAAAATAAAACAAATATTTTTATTTCCTAAAAATCAATAATGATCTTAGTTCTGGATAATAATTTCTTTTTTACTAAATTGAATAACATAATGCAGCCAATTGAAAAGTTTACATTTTGATCGAGAGGGGTGGTCTACGTACTAATGAGACGTGCTCCGGAAGGGTAAGCAACTCCTGTTTCACTAGTGGGATGATATTATAAACCATAAATAAAGGAGGTCCAATTTATAATCCTATTTGTTTCAACAACAATTTCCCGCAGTCAAATTTGAAACAGGCAGAATTGTAAGAGAAAACATTTGGGGTAACAATCGTCATTATTTACCTACAATGACTGGATTTAGAACTCAAAGTGTTGTTGAAACACCCGACAGTTCATTAATATAACATAAACCCCCCCCCAAAAACGAGAATATCAGGCGTCGGCGGAGGTAATTAGACGTCAAGTCATGTCAGAAGTATAAACATTTTATGGTCATGCCAAATGTGACAAGAGTAAACAAGATTAAGGAAATACCGTGACGCCATAGAGACAACCAATTACGAAACCGATCAATATCCTAGCTGAAGTTGAGGGAGTTGAGAGGTGGCATTATATGATAAGATTTTCTGTTGTTTTCAGTCGTAACCTCTCGATAAACCATCATAAAAGTAAAACTATACTTCAGTCTTTTTTATTAGATACTACCAAGTTATTGTTAAGACAGTTAAGAGAGTTATCACACTTAAGCAATTGAAACATGATATACTTACTCTGCGATTTTACCAAAGTCTGAAATAAAAACATCTATAAAATGTATTTTATTGCACATACACAAGAAAGAATAATTATTGCCATTAAGTTATATTAGTATATTTATATAATGGGCCTCTAAACAGTTTCAGGAAAAAAAAGCGAAAAATTCATTGTAATATTTTTATTTGGTAATTAATTTTGAGATTTTCGAATACTGGTATGTTGTGAACAGGATTAGCAAATTACGCTGTATCTTTTAGTCATTTACTTTGATCGTGCTTGTGGCTGCTTCGACTATATATGTAGACTGTGTCAGTGTCGGCAGAACGTTAATTGTTTCAGTTTCGGCGGAAAGTTGATTTTACCGGTGTCGGCAGTAGGCAGTGCGTTGATTGTACCTGTGTCGGCGGAACGTTTAGAAAATAGGATAAATTGTGTGTCCTTCCTTTAGATTTTTCCCGGGTGCACATATGCCCTCACACCTAACTTCAGGCCTTTGTGATAAAACGGAAGGGGTGGGGGGTCGAAATCCATAGCTTTTAACTTAAGTCTACAAGGCGTTTTACAGGAAATGTTTCATTTGGCTGAGCACGTAGTTAGCTGACCTCGAAATCAACGGGATATCCTCTTTTCAATGTTCTTCCTTATGTGTCGTAGGATCTTTATATTTTACAATAGTTTATTTTGTACAGATATATCATGTTGTGGAAGGCTATATGCAAAACAAATACAAGTCGAGGGACGGAAAATGTCTCCAGCCGAAGGGGAGGGAAATCTAGTCCCGAGACTTGATATAATGGTTTAATTCTACCAAATGTCTAAACATTTAAACGCATTTATAACTAAAATTTTTCAAGCGTTTATGCGGCGGGGATAATTGTTGGCAAATACCACGCTTCTTGTACACCACCGAGATATTTGTATTGATGCTAGGC
>JARWCS010000007.1:237223-248931 GCA_034783895.1 Geukensia demissa | reverse complement strand
TTGTGAGTGAATTGGTTCCGTTTATACACAAATAAATTCCTTTAAAATGGCGTTTAATCCTATAATAAACCCAAATTACCGGAATCTTTCATATTTCATCTTCGAAAGTTGGTAAAAAGTAAGAGACGCGATAAATTATGAAACGTACAATAATAAAACAAAACCCGTCTGATATGCTTTTTATTTAAAATGCATTAAAATGACTTTAAACTATGTCATTAAGCCACCAGATTTTACAAAGACATTCAGATATTTAATACGTCTGATCTTACTCTCAAAATCGTGAATAATCGAAACTTTAACTGTTAAAGCTAATGCACCAAAAGGTGTTAACAGCAGACTTGCCAATTTACAGCATTTGTAGTAAATATAACCAATATTTATAGCAAAAAGACATTTTCCTAGTCTGGAAGGCTTTTAACGAGCTATTGATAAATTATAAAAAAAACTTAGTCACCAAGATAACGAACCACCATAACCATCAACATAATTATAGATTCTTAAAGTTGTTTCTCAGTGGACTTCGAAACGTCTTCCTTATTCACATTAACATTGTATTCATCTGCGATTACTGAGATTTTGTAGGCTAAAAAGGCCAACATGGATTAAGGATGCATATTTTGTTTTTTTTTTCTGAGATCTGTTCATTATTTTGAATAAAATGACCTGAATAGACAACTATAAATTATTATCCTTTTTAGCATGTAGTGCATTAATGACTATAAAAAAGTTAGTTTTGTGGAACATTTGTATATATTATAACGTTTTTAACAGACCTTCATCGTTATATTTATCAATATATTAAAACTAATACAACATTAAAGGTAAAATTCTTACAATTCAGGGAAAACAAATCGTATTTTCTTCGCTCGTTTTCATACATGTTTCCCATATCTTACATGTGTCATGTAGGACATACTGTTTTTGATGATATCTCTGGATTCGGATTGGGTCAATTTCTGTTAGATTGTTAAAGTTTGTCTTCTACTGTTTTTGTTTCTTTGATTTTTTTCATTGACCACTCATTAGGGTAGAGTTTTGAGCCCTAGTTTAACCTCATCACATGTGTCATGTGTCTGTCCTAAGTCAGGAATTGTGTCTTATTTATGTTTTGTTACATCTACATTCTGATACAATTTAGCTAAGAGCGATATTTTTTACGTATACACATTTTTGGGCGATTTAGAGCTTTTCACAGGGAGTGGTATTCCACCCTTATTAAAGGCCTTGTAGAGACCTCTGGATTTCCAGATCCCTCTGTTTTTCTCCTGGTCAGAATGCAGTATTTCTAAAAATTACTCCATATTTTTCATTTTATATAGTTGAGCATAACATTATCAGTTGATATTTGACGCTATCTCATTGTTTACAAAATACTACAAAGTTTCAGATATATTAAGCATTTTGCAACCATGTAATCATTCTAAAGAAAATTCAGAAAACCCAGTCTACGAGGGTTAAATTGACTTAATTAAAATAGAAAGGTTGTCACCTGCTGCCGTTTATTATCAATAGGATGATGATGATAACTAATCTTTAGGGAATTACAGTTTGAGAAAAATAGATAATTGTCTATGCATGCCTAGCGCAACCTAATTGGTACATTGTAAATATTAATAATTTTCGAATTATAAGGAAAAAAGTAACTTTGGGGATGTATTCTATTAGAGGTGTACTGTAAAAGATAAGGCAGAGCATGTTATGAAACGTTTTCAATAAGCATCGATGCGCTGCGACATGAATTTAGACATACCTGCCGCTCAAGGTGACGGAGAAAATATCTGAATTTAAATGATGATCAGAAATTAGTGTTTTTATTCTCCGATGAAAATGTTTTAAGAATATGTGCCAAACCCTGCAACTTGATTTTAGACAAGCGCAGAAATTTCTTGTATTGTAAATAGATTTAATTCTAATTTTGTATATAGTAGGTATTTTATTGTACTTAAATGTAGTTTATAGTCTCTTATAATTCTGTATAGAATGGCTCTCATTTTATTGTGTATGTTTTACTGTTTTATGTAAATGTGTATGAGAGATGAGACTTAAATAAAATATTGAATTGAATTGAATTGTGAACTAAAAAAATGGAAATATTAGATTATTACAAACTAGAATTTTATTAATTACATCTTTGAGCTATATTTTGGACATAAATACCATTTGATTCTAATAGTAGTATATTCAGAGGAGGGAAGTAATTTTGTTTCATTAAAGATTAGACATTAAAAACCATGATCATCCGTCCTTAAAACGACAAATCTGTTCCAATTATTTTATTTTACACAAAGTTGTAATATTATGTTGTCATTTTCACTTTATCTTAAGATGAATTAAATAAATTTAATGGTAAAATGCAGTATCTTCACACAATAGCGTGTCTTAAGTGGTAATTTGTGATTTAGCAATAAACAAATATTTCTGTCAGGCAAAATTTTATCTTGCCTTCATTAGAGAATTTGATAAAACGAACAGTTATTCTAAATCTCCACAGAATACTCATCATGTTATTGTCAGAGATTCCTCTGTTATGTCTATTAAACTATTTTCTCCCAAGATCTTTACAAACAGGGGAAAAATTCCAATCACGAAACTCGATAAACGGAACTTAACTGTTCATTATGGAAGGTCAAACGCTACACATATGGTCTAATGCAAGAATTGACTTGCTATAATGCCTTTTTACACCGCAAATCAGTCTAGATTCTGAAAATTGGTCCCACTGGGTCGCCAAATAACAAAATGCAAAAGGAATCTCCGGACGGATTTATTTTCCGTTTAATTAGAAGAACATTCAAATCAACGTATTTTTATCTCATTTTGTCGACGATAGTTACAGATTTATAATATTAATTACCTCAAGTCACGCGGGTCTCTAGTGGCGCAGTCCGCTCGCAGCGAGCATAATTATACCCATTTCTTAAGAACATTGTCACCGTGGGTGAAATTGCATTAGAAAATTTGTAAGATCGTTTCTTAAACCAATTATGTCTGTTTTCCTAATCATTTTACAAATACACAACGTTTTACAAGTTTTTTGTGCGATGATTTATTTAATTATCGGCTTTACAATATTTATTCATGATAAACCTTGTATAAATTTCCCAATGCTGATCAGCATACTGACAATGATTGTAAATGAAGAAGGGTACTGAGTTCGGTTGGAACATGCTCTTATAAACTAAATAGATTTACTATCATTTTATAGCAATCAAAATAAAGGTTAAAGTGCGCTTTTTTTTAAATTCGAAACTTACACATGTTTCCGAAATATTGTGTTTTATCAATAGGACATAATCATGATTTCGAATCGACTGAATCTTGCTTCAACTGTTCAATCATAATTTTTTATTTACCTGAAACATGTTTCGGGATTTGGAATTGAAACATGCTTTTTACTGGAATAAACAAAGGCGCTCGGGTTTAATGGCCCAATTTGAGACTTAACTGTATACGCCTGCAATATTTCTTTTAAAAAAATCCTCTGCTTGTCCATCAGTGTATTGTAATGCTATCAGTTATCACTTAGACATTTTATATAATATATATTTACAGTGGCCGACCTAGACGTTCCGAAAAAGATGGGATGAAATTATTTAACAATAACAAAACGGGTCCCGCCAAAAAATTTCCGAACATCCCTATTAAACCAATTTTTTTTTATTCTGAGAAAGGAGTGGGTGGGCAAGTATCTACCCCGGTATTTATTTACGTATTGCTTATTTTATTGACTTGCTCACCATGAGTCCTTAATGGCAAATAGATATTCCATTCTGTTCTTATACCCAGTGCAATATTTTACTGATTTCAACTTTATGAAAGTAAAGATATTATATTTTTATAAACTTTATTTTAGATAAGGGACAGCAATGTATAGAATTAGAATAAAACAGACAGATTGCTTAAAAAAGATAATTCAAAATTCTTTATTTCATCCACTGTAACCGGTGCCAGGAACCTATTTTGACCCGCTATAACCGGTGTTTTAATCCATATTCTGGTCCGTTGTAACAGATGTCGGAGGCCTTATTTTAGTCCACTATACCCGGTATCCGGAGCCTTTTAATGATGTCCGGAGCTTTTCCTAAGTACGCTTACCTTTCTTATAATAAAATTTGACAACAAGCACTGTTACTAAGAGTACACTGAGAGTCAACTTTATTTTCTAATTTTACTTAATGAATATTCTCAAATGACTTAAGTTATGTTTATAAATTGTTCAAAAGAATTTTGTCAGCATTGTTTTTAATGCTGAAACAGATTACAGTAATACGATCTCAGACACCCTAATCACTATGCAACTCATCACCTTAAAGATTAGTGGACTCAGATGGCAGGCGCAACTTCCAAATGATCAGAAATCAAAACTAAAAAGTCCGGAATTGCTAATTACCGGAGTAAGAGGATAGGAAATGGTAAATTAGAATACTGTAAAACTCTACTAACAAGTCCCCTGTGCTGATTAATTTCATCAATTTTCTAATAACATTTCATTAATCACACCTCCGGAACATTTCTGTCAACTAACCATGTGATGCCGGCTATTCAATTGCGCTATCTGATTGGTTGTTTATAAGTTTACATAAATGGACAATTTTCCTCTTGTATACGTCATTATTTACTTTTAAAGATAAAGATAATATTTTTCTAGTAGCACATGACAGAACAAAAAATATAAACAAGAGCAGTTAACTAAAAATTCGGCAAAATATTATAAAAAATATTTTTTTGAAATTTTCAGAAATTTAATTCAAGACAATCAAGATGAACTTAAGTTCATATTCTGAAAATTCATCTTCTAGACCAACATCGTTTTTTATCGAGGACATTCTTCTGAATAAACCAAAGACAATATGCCGCAGCGATTTTAACCCAGGAATTTTCCGACCCGGAATTCCTGACTATGGTTTCCAGTGTATTCCAGGGACACATCTGTTGTATCCACATCAAGTCTTACAGGCACAGAATTTTCTACA
Organism: Geukensia demissa; assembly: GCA_034783895.1. Taxonomy (NCBI): domain Eukaryota; kingdom Metazoa; phylum Mollusca; class Bivalvia; order Mytilida; family Mytilidae; genus Geukensia; species Geukensia demissa. Next base: position 243,955 of record JARWCS010000007.1, on the reverse strand, counting down.
CAAACATTCAGACCACCCATTCCTCGTACCTACTACTGGTAAGTTTGTAAGATTTTTTGCTTTGTTTTTATTATTTTACTATTAAAATGTTCATTTTTTCATGTTCTTGCGTGAATTTCTAGACAATATTTATTATATTTAGAACTGAAATACTTTATCTTTTTGTTTAATATCTTTTTTCTATATATTGCTGTTTGTTTTATTTTTTAATTCTTAATGTCAGTTGAACATACATATTATGCTTGTAGGATTTTTTTTTTGATGCTTGTTTAAGTTTGGTTACGACTGTGATTGATCCACATGTTATTTCGGGTTTGCCAAATAATTCTTAATGTACGAAGGTGTTCTATAGTTATTTGAATATAAAATTGAAGAAAACAAAAACATATAGAATATGATTTTAAATTAATCATTATTTCAATAAATAAACTAACATCTATGTAAATTTTATATAGTCTCTTATAACTCTTTTAAGTGTGGCTCTCAACTGTATACTTTTAGTGTATTTATATCATTATGTATAAATAAATATGAGAGATGAGACTTTTATAATAAAGCATTTTGTCTTGTCGTCTTGTAATAATAATATTAATGTAAATTTCATATAGTTCAGTTCAAAAAGCGTTGTTGGTAAATCAAAGAACTCTGTCTATTTACTTTAAAAATTATCGTAAAATTTAATTTTAAAAGAAGTACAATATTCAGGATAAGTTGTAACATGTAAAATGCAAAGTATAAAAAAATATTGACTAGAAAAATGGTTATACTAGAATAAATCAAACAGTTGTAGCTTGTTAGGAATTACAGTATTCACGAATTAACAAATTGCATATTTAATTGTATTTTAAAAAAATGAAAATACATTTAGATTAAAGCAAATTTGGCGTAATTTAAAAAAAATATATATTTAAAAAACAGTTATAAAATATTGCTCGTCTATATTCTTTGTTCAGACGTTTTACAACAAATAAATAAATAAATAAAATAAATAAATAAATACTTATTTTATTTTGACAAAACATTGATGCGTTTGACAGTACCAAAAACGTTTAAAATGTGTACTAATATCCAACACTTAACACTGGCGCATCAGAGGTAAAAACACACTACAGATATTTTTACATAGGCATCATGATTAAGTTGAGTTTAAGTTATATTAAAGTCGTTTTTAAGGTAATGCGTTGCATTTAGAATACATTTTTTATGTATTGTTATCGTATATTGTTTATCATCTGGTTATTTTATTACAATCATTTAATAAACATTTTAAACAGTAGGCTACAACAATATTTAGTATACTGGAAATGATATAAAAATAGGAGACGTATGAGGAAATTAAGCGTTTGTCTGCAATCAGAATGTTTTTTTCCTAAAAGGAAAACATGAATAAATGATTTATTTTCTTCCGTAATGTCCTCCCATTTAAAGTATAGACTGAAAAAAGCTCAGTTGAAAGTGAAAAAAAAATGCTGCTGAGTGCAGGAACAATCATCTTCCCAAGTCAAGGGTTTTTGGTCAACTACGGTGCCCACAAATCTAAGAACAACCATCTCCCCAAGTCAAGGGTTCCCGGTCCACTGAACCCAAATTTCTTAGTGACTAGCAGTAACTTGTCCATAAGATCTGACAATGAACTTACTTTGATTAGTACGAAACTTTTATCTGAATTTCCAGGGGAGGCATTATGCAATGTAACAGTTTGATGACAAATTGAAAAAAAAAACATCTCAGGAAAGCAATGGTTAAGATTTACACCAAAGAGCTCCAAAACACAAACAAAGATTTAAATTTCGATTTAATAGTTCAAACTAAAATGTTAGAGTTCCTTGGAAAACCCTAAACTTATCCGCGTGAAAACCGTGCTATATCTAGACATTCTAATTCGACTTGGACAAGACCAAGCAGGAAACAGCAGACTTTAGAAAACCCCCAGAAACACCCTGCGCTTTAATACATCTAGTGTTATTACCTAATCCGTTAAACAAAATGATTGTTTTTTCGCACTACATGAAAGTAATCCTCTGATATCTGTTTTTTAATATTAATGTTAGTTTATCACCTGCTTAAAGTGATAATAATTGCAATTACGGTGTCGGACTACTAGATAATCTAGTATTCATATTTGTAATTAAACAGTCTTTGAACAAATGAACTAAATCAGCTGCTCTGGTTTCTAATTTGATATTCTGTTAAACCATAAATTATTTTGTTGTCGAGCTTCAGAAGTTTTTGCTGTTTCGGTCGAAACCCTGTTATACTTAGAAAAAGCAGTACTTCTGATTAGATTAAATTAGTCTTCTGGTTACAATACACCTATTGAATTTAATGACATTCAAAGAATAAATATATATTTTTTTAAATTAACATGGAATTTTTCAAACGTTTTTTTTTTTATTTTTCGTTTTTTTAAATTATATTATTTACATATACTGCGTTTTGAAAACAGTTTTTATTTCTTTATTTAAACGATATACGGGATAATTAAAGGAAAGAAGAGTAAAATAAAAGGAAAAAAGATAACAGGTCTTATGTTGATGTAGATATAATTAAATCGTTATATCTTGTTAGAGGTGTTTGGAGTATTAATAGGATAAAGTCCATATTGATATCTTAAGCCTTTTAATTTGTCGGAACTTTGACTCAGATAAGAGTTATCTCCCTTATATAAAGCGTATCGGTGTTGCCACACACCACAGTTACTTTCGGTAATTAAACTCAGCAGCTCTTTTAGCCTTCATTGGTTGGCTTTGTATTAAAAATTACAGAAACACTATCAGTTATTATTTTATAATTATATTGTTATTTTATCTTTGTTCGATAAATTTTATCCCCAAGTCGATATTTGATTAAAGAATATTAAACCCTCTTTTTCGCTCTGTAGATTACAGTTTCAATAAATTATAAGTTGCCTTTATCTAATTTTTTTAAATATATTTAGATTAGAGTTACCGCCCTTAGCCCAGTAAAATAAATTTCCTTAAATATGAAATTAACCAATCATAATCATGACAGCATTTTCAATATTTTAGGAAAATCTCAATGTTAGATGTTTTATGAAACTGAAGCCAGGGAAAACTTTACGTTCTTTCTAAGAAACAGCGTTCGGTTAAAGAAATACTTTTACATTGCAGATTTATCTCAATAATCTGGTTTGGAAACTATTGGTATGCATCTGGTGTAAATTTCAAAACATACTTATCAAAATACGAAAAACGGAAATTGCCGCAAACTGTGCACAGTATAGATGATCATACTTATACTATAAATAACATGTGTATCTGTGATAGGAAAAATCAAGCAAACCCACAATGCTATTTTGATTAGAAATAACGTGTATCTTTTTTAGTAAACCACAGAACTTCACATAACATAAATTACATATAGGTAGTTTTGTATTGTTCCTTTTTACGAAATAATTGTAATTTGAAATTTCAATAATTCGACCTTTTTAATATCAGGACATCGCCATGGTAAAAATGTAACAAAATGTTAAACTACATCCAATATGCAAATCATGAAATTTTTTTATTATAATATGTTTAATCATTTTTTGGTTTGAACTTTCATCTACTAGTAAATAATCATTTCCTTATTTGGCGTAGAATAAAATCGGTTGTTTCAAGATGTATTTTTGACCCAACCTTATTGAACAATTTCTTGAGAAATGTAGTATATTTACAGGTTTGTTTATTTTTTACCTATTTATTTTATTATTAAACAATTCGTTTATTTAATAACATTATTAAATAATATGTATAAATCTGCCTAATAAGCAAAAACAGCCTGATCAATTCTTCTCGTATTAATTATAATTTCATACGGGTATTTCGGCCCGGGACAATAAGTTCCATGGTCTTAGGTTCATACGGCCCTGGTCTTATGTTCTTACAGCCCTGGAACTATATTCATACAGCCAGTTAGTAACACTATAATATTTTGTCTCATTATGTTAAATTTAATAAATCACATATCTCAGACTGGTGGAATTAAATGAATGAATGAACAACATTTAACAATAAGGGTTACAATTTCATGTAAACGGATTTCTTGTTTTCTGTCGTTACTGGCCTCTCAAATACATCCGAATTCTAATTACACTTTCTGGCCTCTAACACAATCTACCGATTGAACCCGAACACTAGCGAAAGTTACTGGCCTTTGAAACATACTGCCGATTTCACCAAATTTCTTACGAGACTTGACTAGCCTCTTAAACACATACTGTCGATTTGACCCAAACTCCGACGAGACTTTACTGGACTGCCGTTTCACTCAAACCTGACGAGACTTAACTGGTCTCTCAAACCATTGTAGCATTCGGATATACTTCTTTGGGTAACCCTAAGGCGAAAAAATTATTCAGTGTTATCCTTGGGTAACCTAACGTATCTTATGGATGTTATCCGAACGCAGCCATATACTGCCAAGTTCACCTGAACTCTCAAATTTACTTGAACTTCGACGAGACAGTAGTGACCTCACAAAGACATACTACCGATTTCACCTGAACTCTGAGTTGGGTCTCTCAAACACATACTGCTGATTTCGCTGGAACTCTGAGTCAGGGCTTTCAAACACATACTGCTGATTTCACTTGAACTCTGAGTCAGGCCTCTCAAACACATACTGCTGATTTCACCTGAACTCTGAGTCAGACCTCTCAAACACATACTGCTGATTTCGCTGGAACTCTGAGTCAGGCCTTTCAAACACATACTGCTGAATTCACTTGAAGTCGGAGTCAGGCCTTTCAAACACATACTGCTGATTTCACCTGAACTCTGAGTCAGGTCTCTTAAACACATACTGCTGATTTCACCTGAAGGATATGGAATAAATGCCGGGAAGACGGCAATCCATTCCTTATTTAAACTTTTAACAATTTAACTGCGGACAAAGCGCTTTTCTGGATTAATCTTCATCAGGTACGCAAGGGGCCAAAACGTTGGAAGTCCAAGTTAACTACATAAGTCAAACATTATTAAGTTTCCAGAAATCAATGCACACTCGCCAAAATGAACAAAATTAATACAGATCGTGTTTGTGACGGTGTCAATTGTGAATTTCAGGCCTTATTATATGTTTCGACATTTAGGAAGGAAACCAGTATACGGGTTTTTGTACTGGAATACGATGATGGGACGATAACGAAAACCACAGGGGTAAGGATACTCCATTTCTCCTGCGTCATTTCTAATTTCTTTATACCGGGAACATTTTTGTATAACTCTGACTTCCTTTTAGTAAGTTATCTTCAGAATTACAGCGGAAAAGAGCGTATTCTCAAGCTCAAATACGATCAACGCGCGACAACCGAACACGTATTTTGAAAACACTTGTGTAATTGGTGACTTTAAGTCTTGTTCATGAGATAATTTGCTAATTTTTTGCCTGCTTTTATCCAAAAAAATCTAACCGTTTCCTACAAAACCTCGTCTTGCATATGCTTAAGCTACAACCAATTTTCAAATTTCCAATATATCTATAAATATAGAAAAAGAAGATGTGGTATGATTGTCCATAAGACAGCAGTCCAAAATGTGTAAATTACAAACATCTACAGATTGCTATAATGCCTTCAATAATGGACACATATCCACATTCTATGAATTCCAAAACAACATTATACGCCTTTACACTGTTAAACATTTCACCCGAAAGTGTGCTGAAATCCACCCAATTCGATCGGAGAGTACCTTGATTATAGTAGATATACTAAACCAAAATACATGCAAAAGAAGATACCTCTCTAACGAATGCTCGCAGTTACTGAGAGCTCAGACTGGGATTCCCTGCACACAGTATGTCCGACGATTTAATACTGTGTTGTCAATAAATGTGAGGAAAGATAAGATAATGCACTGCCAAGTTTATAAATATCTGTGTAAGGAAACAATGGGTTTGTTAATATCTGTACCATCAAAATCAGTTTTAATGTCTTGACTGCAACGTCGAACCTGTACCCTTTGTGGATACGTTTGTTTAGCAAAACAATGAGATTAAATGGATAGCAATTTAGAGATCACCATAAGCCTTGTTGAAGGCTTTGCTAAGACCCAATATAGAAATTTTCAAATTGTTTAAGTTTCTTATAGAAGTCTCTTACCCTCAAGCATATTCATTTTTATAGGCATAATTATATGAACGTTTATATGTAATAAGGCCAACAGTTTTTTCAGAAAAAAATCAATGTTATTTTGTTGTTTTATTTGCTTGTTCGGTAGTATGTTTTAACATCAAGTTGCGTCTTTCTCTTAATGGTGAATATTTACATGGTTTATTTATTTCACAATTCCATTAACTTTCAGGATTCCCCCTTAATCCTTTGTTTCAACATGACAGTCCAGGAAAACACTGCCGGAGAAGGAAGGCTCGAACAGTATTCAGCGATCAGCAGCTAAATGGTCTTGAGAAGAGATTTGAATCCCAGAGATATTTATCTACACCAGAAAGGGTGGAACTGGCAGCACAACTTAGTCTATCAGAAACACAGGTAAGGAGAACTGGCAGCACAACTTAGTCTATCAGAAACACAGGTAAGGAGAACTGGCAGTACAACTTAGTCTATCAGAAACACAGGTAAGGAGAACTGGCAGCACAACTTAGTCTATCAGAAACAGAGGTAAGGAAAACTGGCAGTACAACTTAGTCTATTAGAAACACAGGTAAGAGAACTGGCAGTACAACTTAGTCTATCAGAAACAGAGGTAAGGAAAACTGGCAGTACAACTT
>JARWCS010000007.1:213151-227854 GCA_034783895.1 Geukensia demissa | reverse complement strand
ATCAATAAGTATTTTTATTAAAACAAAATCATATATAACTAAAAATTTTCAGTAAGATATAGGGATGCCTATCGTCGGGTTCCTTTGGGAATCCCTGTTCGTTATGGATCTGTTATACCCGATGAAATCATGAGTAATATTTGCTAGCTCGCGATGATGCTTTGTGTTAACATTGCTAACTCTGTACATGATTCAAAATTTTAAAATATGACAAGAAACTTCTTTTGTTTCTTGTAGGCCCAAAGACATAACTACCAGGGACCGACGATAGGCTCTAAACCAACCGAAAAACACCAAGTCAATTTCACTTATGAACAACTTAAGCAAAGTCACGGAACAATTGGTCTCCAGAGTGGTACAAATAAATTTGCATCTCAAAAAGGTATGAGAATAGGATCTATTCGTCATATTTCCGACATCAGAGCCGATGATTTGGACAAGGAAGGAACAACGATGCTCACACTGCAGGCCGGAACTAACAGGTTTGCCAGTCAAAAGGGTATGACAGGTTTTGGAGCTGTCAGACACATTGCAGATATTAGAGCCGACGACGCCACCAAAGATGGAGACAGCGTTATCACGTTACAAGCTGGTACAAACAAATTTGCAAGTCAGAAGGGCATGACTGGTTTTGGTGCCATCCGTCACGTTTCCGATATCAGAACAGATCAGTTCGACCCCGCCACTTCGTCACACATTGGTCTTCAAGCAGGTTCAAATCAGTTCGCATCCCAGAAAGGTATGACAGGTTTCGGAGCTGTCCGTCATATTTGCGACATTCGTGCAGATGATTTAGATAGAGAAGCCCAGGGTGAAATTGCTTTGCAATACGGCAGCAACAAGGGAGCAAGTCAAAAGGGAATGACAAGTTTCGGAAGTCAGAGGCATATTGCTGACATCAAAGTATCAGATCTGGCCGAGGATATGAAACGTCAAGACATGGAAATGACACCCAGAGAATACCAGCAATATCGTTTACAACAGGAGGAAGCCTCCAAACAACAACCACAGGAAGTTGAACCAGAATATGAATAAAATGACCTCTTTCCAGCTCATCGCTCAAACAAAAACATTAAAAGACCTTTAAACGACGTCGTTTAAATCTGGAGTAAAATAAATGTGACAGTTTATTGAAGACCTCTTAAGATCACCGTAAATGTGATAAAAATTCATATCATTGAGAAAAATATATAAATATTTATTTTTTATATTTTTATCAATTAACTCTGAAGACTTTCTTGTCTTTCGCCTATCTTTTGCTTGCATCTCCCCACGGATTGTTGTGCTTTTCTTGGCAGGCCTGCAAAGCGGAAATCCGGAGCCGCTCCGTCTTTCATCCGTCAAAGATGTTAACATTCTCTCTCACATTGATGGATACCCTTAAGAACAATGTATATTTATATAGGATAAACTTTAAACAAATTTATTTATTTATTACTCTGTACGTACATGGTAACAAATGTGAAATCTTGCTATGTTGTGATTCGAATAAAATTTTATAATGTTTTAGTTTTTGAAATGAAAACAACTTTTGTTTGGTATTATATCGTGTTTAAAGTCGGCCTAAATATCAATCTATTTTGGGGATTTTAGGATTGAATTTTCTATCCTTAAAAGGTCTTTTGTACCTAAATACTAACGAATGCAGTTTGTAAGAGTGTGGCATCATTTTTACACAAAAATAAAAATTTTCATTAATACAAATTTTATAAAACATTAATAGTTCCTGTTGAAAAAACGTTTGACATGCATATTAAGCATAACTTTGAACAAAATAAAATTTATTTCTCATTCATGAACCTTTTATATACCAACGTTTCAAATAGGGACAGGCATCAATTACAAAGTAATTACTATTTTATATTAACGAAAAAACAATGCTATAGTACAAAAGTAGGTGTGCGTCTACTTACTATCAAACTGAGGCAACCAGAAATACACACAAACACTTCGAAATATGACACTTAATACATGTTTGAGCAAAAACTAACTGATTCTCTTTCGTCAAGTTGAATAAAAATACATAACTTGTTTGTATTCAAGATATATATCACTTTATTTCAACCTTTTTTCAGTGCACATGACCTTTTATGCCACAAAAGTATGTGCTGTGTGCGCTTTGAAAGAGTAAAAACGCTTTAGAGTCGGCTCCATAAAGTTGCTTGAACTGAGCACTTTTTTGTCCCCCGAACATTTTCCTGTCGCTCTGGATTTTAACTTTTTAATCAGCCCTTTTGTTATAATTACAAAAGAGGAAGGATTGCAACTACTGTTGATGCTGCCATGTTTATAGATGACCTTCTGAAGGTTATTGAAAGAAACAAATTCGGGAGGTGCATTTACCCTTGGGACTACTTAACGGAGTTAATTAGGACTGAGGTGGAAACTTCCTTACCAATTTGTTGTTTTCTCACTTTAAATTGTTTGTGTCTTTAATTGCAAAATGTACAGTATCTACCTTACTAGTTAAGACTTTACCGAGCCTGTCGATCGCACTTTGAAAGCAAAGCAGAAATTTCTTTTATCTGATAATACATTTATTCTTTAATTTATCCACTTTTTTAACCTGGTATTGACAATATTTATACAAAATTGATACATATGTATTTCTACAGCTTCATAAGATTAAGATCATTCTCCTTTCATTTACTTTAACAAAAGTATTCTTTCCTTTTGATGTAATGGTGAAGTTGACACATTTTAGTATCATGGCAGAAACACATGAAAAGTAAAGATAAAGCGTAAATGCCAATGGCACATCACACCAGACATTAAAGGACACAATTACCAATGTTGAATAAATATTGAGAATTTAGGTATTCTATATGTATATTTGTAACCTCTCATCAGTAACATTAGAACCGGAACATAGGAAGTACAAGATCAAAACATAGCAAAAGAAGCACTCCCTCAAATCCGAACAATTCGAAATGAGGTCTCCACAAGACCTTCAACAAGGATTGAATTTCACTCCTTGCGACGAGCTTTACATATATCTTTCTTCTGTTTCCTCTATCACAAAATATCTCAAGAACATCGTCGCGAGACAAGGACGTCAAAAGAGCTATGGAACGTGGTCTTACATTACTATATAATGGAACTTAGAGCCGAAACGTGACTTGCGATCATGGGATAAGATTCCTGATATGTACATATATTGATGTATTTTTCCTACCACGTTTGATTACTTCAGCATCCGAGAAAATTGTACTGGAATAAAAAGCAACACAGACCGGAAATAAAATTAGACATTGAACTTTTTCTGGAAAAGAAAACAAAACTGTGGAAGATTGATCCAGTAAACAACGGTAAGAAAAATCCAGGACCCATTTTACCTGTGATTACCTTTTGAACAAGAATTCGGTTGGTGGACTTACTATGTACAATGCATGGAGCTTTAAATCTTTCCAAAATTTTTCTCTTCGGGGGTTTTCTTTTATTTGTTTTCAACGTGTATAAACGTATTGTTTATATATAATTAGTGCAACTGTAACAATTGGATTATATTATACAACGTTTAGATTAAAATTGAAAAAAATATGCAAAAGCCACTTGGCGAAAGCATTCGATTATCTACTACCCTTTCCGTATAAGTTCTAAAAAGAAAATACTAATTGATGAATATAAATGAGTTTATTAGACTTAACATAATAACAGTGTGGCTTACCTCTCCCATTGCATGGCTTACATGTTAACTAAATACGTACAATTCACTGAAAACAGCCATATAATCATTCATCTCAAATTCGCGCCAAAATCAGAAAACCAAACCAAAACCTTTAAGACATATCAACTTAGAATGTTGAGTTAATTTGTTGTACCGCCTGAAGCACGTGAGTCCTACCTGAGCTTTTCTTGTTTACTTTTTAGTATGTGCTTATGGAATTTTCAGTGTTTTCTGTTGTGTATTGGAATTCATATTGATAATAAAAATAAGTGAAACATACAATAATTACTAATACTAAAATTATTTGCAAAGAACAGAATACACAACTCACAGATAAATTTTAAATAAAGAAGGTATGTATTTTGTCTTTTTAGGCCCAAAGACTGAATTTTAACGGTCCTACAATTGGTGCTAAGCCAACAGAAAAACATAAAGTCAAATTCTCATACGAACAACTGAAACAAAGCTGTGGACTCATTGGGCTCCAGAGCGGTACAAACAAATTCGCTTCTCAAAAAGGCATGAGGGGAATGGGTGCAGTGCGTCATATTGCTGACATCAGAGCTGATCAATTCAACAAGGAATCCGAAGGGGAAATAACTCTTCAAGCGGGAACCAACAAATTTGCTAGCCAAAAGGGTATGACGTCAATGGGAGCTGTTCGTCATATTTGCGATATTCGGGCAGATAAATATGACGCCGAGAGCATGAAGGACATTAACCTGCAAAGTGGTACAAATAAGTTCGATAGCCAGGCCGGTACGAGAGGATTTGGAGCCATCCGCCACATCTCTGATGTTAAAGTTAGCGAATTGGATAGGGAAGGCAGTGCCGTTCTGCGCCCAGACATGGGATACGTTGGCGGAGACAGTCAGAAGGGAATGACCAGTTTCGGAGCTCAACGTCATATCACAAATGTCAAAGTCACAGATTTAGCCGAGGAATATGCCTTAATACATGGAAAACCTGAATCAAAACCACAAGAACAACCACCCCCACAACAACAACAACAACAACCAGAGGAAGAATCCGCTGAATAAATAAAACAATTTGTTTCAATTTGATAGTTGTAAATGATAGTTAACATCTTGTGATAAGGGGTAATGAATGGTAAATCGCATAGACTTTTGCATCCATATTTTATATTCTGTATGCTTGCTTGTTTTCGTAGTAACTATAGAACAATGTCAGTAAAACAAATTGATTAATTTGTGACAACTCCATAATGTTTCGAGCAAAATTTAATGAAGTCCTGGCAGGTCTATTCATAAGGCGTAAAATGTTCTCTGAATTTTATAAATATTTCGGTAGAATAATGAAAATCGTGTATGGATGAAATAAATACTGCATATACTGCGAATATTTGAATTAATCAGCTTTTAGCATGTCCTTTGCCTTCATCCCGATATTTACTTAGTCCAATGTTTTGTTTTGTTTAAAATGGCTTTTAAGATCACAAATCTCTTCAAAAAGCAAGGCACAAGGTTGAATTACTCTGTATGTGTCCTTGAAGCCTCAAATACAAACTGAAATAGGTTTTTCTGGTATCGCTTGAATAAGAGTATATCTGAATAATAACAAATGTACAAACAAAATTATCAGGATTTTCTTTCTTGGAGAATATTCAGATTTGGTCGGTAATTTAAAACTATAAGGACTGCATAGGTTGAGTGAAGTGCTATAAAAGTCAACTGTTAATTATTTTTCGCTCAATCGTCGTATCAACCTGGTTTTTGTAGCATATTATACGTTAGTTTCGTACTTCTCATCTGAGATAATTCACCATTGATGGTCAATGATTTGACTAAAACTATTTTAAGGTTTAACAGACGTAGGGTGTAGTAGAAAAGGTAACAGTAACAGCTTTCGGACAAATATTAAGTAGGTCAGGAAACTTTCAAACCCTGTTACTAACAGGAGCCCACTAACTTTAGTACTCTAAGCGATTGCATTTAAATGTCACCGGAAATATGGATTATAATAGACTATAGTCACTTATATACTACAGCTGACTTAACAGGCGGTTATTATCAACTTATGATTTTGGGGATTCAAAAGAAGTTATTTGGTTCTGAAGTTGAAATCTTTATGAGATAATCGAGCTAGAATGTTTCGAAGTACAAAATTACCAATGTTAAATAAATATGGAAAATTTAGGTATGCTATATGTATATTTCAAGGCGTAGCATTAGGACCGAAACATAGGAAGTCAAATATAGCAAAAGAAGCACTCAAATCCAAACAAATCGAAATGGTAAGCCAAATCTGACGGCAAGGACAACTACTAAGTGCATTACTTTTCGAGGCTTTCGTATTTAAGTGTTTTAGAATTTTAGCAAATGCAGCAAATTTCTGTAAATATTGTTTGATAAATTCAAATATTGAATAAATAATTGGACACTTAAGCATATTTCATAAACGTGATTTATACAGACTTCTCACTTTCGGGAATTCTGATAAAAAACGGTCCATATTCGACATATTTTGCCTAAGAAATAGAGTTCGTATTAAAGCCTAAAATTCATATTATGTTTGCCAGTATTTTTACATTATGTACAACATAAAATAAAATTTGACTGAACACGGAATACGACCTATACCTTCTGAACAGATAACCAAACTAAAGGTATCTATGTATTCTGATTTTTATGTCACAATCCGTTATCGCGATTACTTGCTATCCCTTATCACGGACTGTGACCACGTGCATAGTCTGAACACAAGATACGCCACGGCTGCCAAAACTGAAACACGCCTTGCTTGGCCGCTAGTGGCACATGACATGTATGGTCGCTAGTGGAACATGGCATACATGGTCTGAACAAAACACAACGTGTACCGCTGGTGGAACATGACCTGCATGGTCTGAACACAAGAAACGCCACGTGTGCCGCTGGTGGAACATGACATACATGGTCTGAACGCAAGAAACGCCTCGTGTGCCGCTAGTGGAACATGACATACATGGTCTGAACACAAGAAACGCCACGTATGCCGCTAGTGGAACATGACATACATAGTCTGATCACAAGAAACGCAACATGTGCCGCTGGTGGAACAGGATACGCGTGGTCTGAACACAAGTAATGCCACGTGTGCCGCTAGTTGAACATGGAATGCATGGTCTGAACACAACGCAACGTGTACCGCATTTTTACTTTTTCCCAAATTGTGATCTTTCAAAACTAAAACACGGTTTACTGTTTTCCTGCATTTTGTTACAGTATCTGTTAATACCACTATTACAATGAAGTTTTCAATCCATTTACATAGCTGTTTCATTATAATTTAGGAAGAGAAATTTATTTTTGTCATTTCTGAAATTCACTTACACCACTGGCTCATAAATATATTTTACATTTAATTTAATTATAACATTTGGTTGTATCTGCAAAAAACTGTTAAAAAACTGAATATCAAACCCAATCATTTTTGGGAATATGGTAATAAAGTTCGTAAATTTCAGCATAACCATTGGGGCTTATCAGTTACCTGAATTAATTTATACATAAAGGTTATCTTTATAACATTATTTTAAGACAACATTGACTCTCTGCTCAATGATTAACATTGAATAATTATGAATATTTTGTTAAATTTTTGTCTTACTTGATGTTGATTCTTTTTATTTTTGGCACTTTCGCAATATTTTGTTTTCTTTGGCTATAATGATATTTTTACTAGATCAAGCTGGACTTTCTTAGCTTAAGAGAACTAAGTTTGTTATCAAATGTGTTTGGATTATGAATTAGTTGTCAAAAGCAACGAGTACTTTTTCGAGGTCGGTACATCTTGTCTCTCGTTTGTAATTGTCGGCGTACTATTTATCGCCTTTAAAAGTTTAATCTTTTGCAGTTCGTCTTTATAGTTTGGTTTTTATGTTGTTTTGTCACACCACTGTCCCAGGTTAGTACTCACAAAGATGTTTAACCCCGCCATAACATTATTTAAGGCCTTAGAGCAACCTGTAGATGTTTGTAATCTACACCTTTTGGGTGCCTGTCTTGACCATGTCTCCTTAACCTGATTTTTAGCTCATCTGGCCAAAGGCAAAATGGGCTTTTTCATCACTTGGCGTCCGTCGTCCGTAAACTTTTCATCTTCTCCTCTGAAACCGCTGGGCCAAATGTAATCAAAATTTACAGGAAGCATCTACAAAGGAACCTTTACGAAGTTTCCTCGTTTCTTCTCGATCGGACTACCAACATTCTTGTTTCAGATTGTCTTATTAAAAAAGTCTTCTCCTCTGAAATTACAAGGCCAAATGGTACCAAACTTGACATTAAGCATCTATGGGAAGTCATTATGCTTTCATGATTTGGTTGACCGGTACGAAATATCAATTTAAAAAATGACAATGGATATATTCCCACTGTCTCGACTACAAATCCATTCCTATACCGGATGTGACTAACATATTGTGACTAACACCAGCTTTAACTACTCAGTGACACGACGGGTGACACTAGTGTAACGGGAGTTTCTAACCCTTCCGTAGCACCTGAACTCACTCTAGTTTTTATAGGTTCGTGTTACTCCAGCTTTTGTTTCCAGTTTACTGTTGTTTGTACCATGTTTGTCTTTCGTTTCATTTTGTTGGCCATGGTTTTGTTTTCCCTCTGACGATTTCTCTTTGTCCCTTTGTTATCTTCTAATTCTTTTATAAAGTTTCCTCCTTTTGTCCTGATCTGAATACAAACATGGATGCAACGAGTAATTCTTGTTTCTGATTGGCTGATATAAAAAAAGCCTTTTCTTCCGAAACCGCTAGGCTAAATGGAACCATACTTGACAGGAAGCATCTATGAAATATCCTTTACAAAATTTTCTCGTTTTGTCCCGATCGGATTACAAACATGACTGCAACATGCAATTATTGTTTCTCATTGGCTTATTTTAAAAAATAGTCATTTTCTCTGAAACCGCATGGCCAAATAGAACAATATTTGAAAGGAAGCACTGATGCAGAAACTTTCATTAAGTTTACTGATTTGCTGATTTAAAAAAAAATCTTCTCTGAAACCACAAGGCCTAATGGAATCAATTTTTACACGAAAACTGATTTCATAAAAGTCTCCTCTTAAGTTCAATCGAACCAAACTAAACAGAAAGCATCTATTGAAGGTCCTTTACAAAGTTCATTTTTTAAGATTGGACCACAAACATAGCTGCCATGGGCAATTCTTGTTTCTGATGGGCTGATTTAAAAAAAGTCCTCTTCTCCGAAACCTCTTGGCCAAATGGAACAGTATTTGAAAGGAGGCACTTACGATGGGACTTTTATGAAGTTTACTTATTTCGTACTGATTAAAAAATATGGCAGTCATGAATGCTGATACATAAATATATTTTCTTCTCAGAAATTGCTTTGTCAAATGGAACAATATTTGACATGAACCACTAAGGTTCTTATTTCATGTCAATGAGACAAAAACACGACCGCCACTGATGACTCTTTGTTTCTTATTAGCTGACACATAAAAAATTCCCTTGAACCTCTCATTTTTAACCCGAAACATCTTTGGGAGATCCTTTATAAATTTTAACAACAACCATGGCCACTATTGGCCATTGAATGCTTGTTTCAGAATGGCCCAATTTCAGGTGAGTGATACAGGCTCAGCATTCTGTTTTTTTTTTCATTCCAATTTAACTTCAGCTTATCGTTTTGGTGCATGTTTCACCGGTATAATTTCCGAGTAAACGCGAGTAAATCCATTGTTGTGGTATCTTCTGTCTCCTCAACAGTAAGGAAGACGTTACCGTCATGCTTGTTTGTCCGTCCGTCCTTATCGCATGCAACTTGTATCGTATTGTCACCTCGTGTGCAATAAGTGCTATAAAAAATAGTGGCTATTGCATGATATTATGGCAACAACTAGAATTACAAAAATGTAATTTTAACTTCTGTAAATTCTTGGAATTGTTTCAAACAACTATTTGGGTGTATATAATTAAATCACTAGCAACAGCATTGAATATTGTCATTTTTGGAAGTTATCAACAATTATTACTTTGGGGAAAATATCGAGCAACCATACACAGAGTTAAAAGATCAAGAACAATGAACTTTGACCGTTGGTTTTCAAAACTTCTGCAAAAATTAAAAAAAGTCTAGATGTTATTTACACTTTCTTGTTGCTGGATTTATCATTTTCTACCTACAAAGCTTATTGCAGTTTTTTAAACACTGTTTGGTGAACTTTAGTGACACCTGGGATTAAAAAAGGCCTTCTTACTCCCATGTGACACATTCAGAAAACTGGTGAAATGAGTTTCTGCTATATTTAGGAGTCATATTTCTAGTTTTTGGTGTAGGCAGCTTATTCAAATTCCTTAATTAACAGGTGGGATATATATCTATCGTGCTATTATTACTATTACTGGCCGTACCAAACCACCTTTACCGAGAAGGCTGATCTCTCCTCCGGAGCACCTGAAGGTAGCCTCGCTTCTCTGGCCGCATTCGGATATCCACCTGCAGATACCTTTGGGTAACCCTAAGGTTGGACGCCACTATAGGCAAAGCATTTGTCCATGTTTTTCCTTGGGCAACAAAATGTATCTTAAGGGGGTTACCTATGAATCCATGGACAAATTCTTCGCCTATGGTGGCGTTCAACCTTAGGGTTACCCAAAGGTATCCGTAGGTGGATATCCGAATGCGGCCTCTGACTTAAGTTTTCAGGTAGTGGTTAGCATAATCAGTAATACTTGTCTGTCGTTTCGCTCTGTCAGTCATGGTCTTGTCAGTTTTCGACTTAACGATTTCTATTTTATACATGGATATTGGGATTGGGAATATGTTTTGTGTCAATAACAGAATTAAACCCGGACCAACCTCGTGATTCTCGGTGTGGAATGAATGTATTAGTACGTTGCACCACGTACACCTATGTTTGAAGTGCCTCAGGTGAATATTTTTACTGTTTCATTTCCAGGATTGTCACTTAATATTTAAAGATTTCGCACCAGATCTATTAAAATGACTATCAATTGAATGCATTTTAGAATCATCTGGTGTTGTTTGTATAATAAACACATTGAATTTGACAGGAAAATAAATTATTTTGGAGTCAACCTGTAGGTGAAATTAAAAACACATTTATTTTCAGCAATGGTATTCGCTGGTGGACTGCTAGTATCACCGCCCCCGTCGTCAGCAGTTTACTGCGGAAACGACATCAGATTAACAAATTATATTGATTATTTTTAGATTTCCCTTAAGTTACTAGTAAGCCTTTGAAAAATGTTATATTTATGCTATCTTTTGGGTGATGTATATTAGCTCTCAAATGTATTTACACTTTGGAATGAAAAGCGTGCACAAATAATTTGTAGAAAAACTCCCGGTTATAAAGCGCAATTAAAATAGTTTTATCTGTTAAATTATTTCCTCCATATTATTTTTTTCAGGCACAGCGTCATAAGTTCAATGGTATGACTATTGGTAAAAAACCTACAGAGAAACACATTGTAAACTTCACAGATGAACAACTCCGCGCTTCACAAGGCATCATCGGTCTTCAAGCGGGAACTAACAAATGTGCTTCACAGAAAGGGATGAGACTTGGTGCGTCACGGCACATAGCCGACATAAAAACAGAAGAAATGTCACAGGAAGGCCACGGAATTATCGGTCTTCAATCTGGCACAAATAAATGTGCCAGTCAGGCAGGTATGCGCATGGGCGCAACGAGACATATTGCTGATATTCGCTCAGACGACATGACCCAGGAGGGACAAGGCATGATTGGTTTGCAGTCCGGAACAAACAAATTTGCTAGTCAAGCTGGTATGCGTATGGGTGCAACTAGGCACATTTCAGACATCCGTGTTGACGACATGACACAGGATGGCCAAGGAGTTATCGGATTACAAGCAGGAAGTAATAAAGGCGCAAGTCAGGCTGGTATGAGTTTCGGCACCTCTCGCCATGTATCGGATATCAAGGTTGCTGATATGACACAGGAGGGTCAAGGTGTTATTGGTTTACAGTCTGGTAGTAACAAGGGTGCTAGCCAAAAAGGTATGAGTTTTGGTGCTACTCGTCACATTGCTGATATTCGTGCAGACGACTTTAATCAAGAGGGACAGGGATTAATAGGTTTGCAGTCCGGAAGTAACAAAGGCGCCAGTCAAGCAGGAATGCGCATTGGTACACCCAGACATATATCAGACATTCGTGCAGACGATTTATCACAAGAAGGACAAGGAACAGTGGGACTTCAAGCCGGATCCAATAAATTCGCAAGTCAATCTGGAATGCGCATAGGTACGCCAAGACACATTTCTGACATTAGAGCAGACGATATGTCGCAAGAGGGTCAAGGTTATATCAACCTTCAATATGGTAGTAACACGGGAGCAAATCAGAGTGGCATGAGTTTTGGAGCGGGGCGACAAATTGTGAGCGGAGTTAGTGATCTTGCCGAGGAATATTATGACAGCCAAAATGGCTATTCTGACTATTAATGACTATGGTCAGATTTTCAGTTTCGTGTCATTTTCGCTATTCAGTTTGTTCAAAATGCCGGTTATTCAAACATTATTTTGGAACACTTCTTTCCTGTTTTTCGGAGAATGATTCTTTTTATAAACATGTCCTTTTCTTTAGTTTTTTTAGTAAATGACCTTAAAATTACATTAGAATTATAAACTTTTTTGTAATGCATAACATAGATTCTGTATTCCATTAGGTTGCTTAGATTAATATTTGTATATATTGCGAGGAAACTTACAATTATTTATTGTCATAAACTCGAAAAAATAATTTAGACAAGCACTAAAATTGTAACTGCTAGAGGCAGATCATCGTCTGTGAGAGAGTTGCTGGGGAGAGTAGATTTCACGCATGCTTTGGTAGAAGAATGGAAGATGTGATTACCCACGAGCCGTTTCATTGTAAATATTTCATATCGCTTTTTAAATAAAATTTTATCTTTGACCTGCTTGACTTTTATTAAATTGACAAGAAAATAAAGGATACAGATTAAATGCCGGAAAGACTGCAACCCATTCCTTATGAAAATTTCTAACGAATTCATTTGTGTACAAATATCAAAATGAAAAGATATGGGGTAAATGTCAGAGAGACTGCACTCCAAACACAAGCAAAACAGAGGTGACTTACAAAACTGGATGTCTCCGCAAGGGTGGAATACAGCGCCTCAAACGAATGAAGTGTATACGTAAAATAATAATGTTTTACCTGAATATTATCAAAACTGTACATGTAAAAAAACATTTATCACAAAGAAAAACCTTTGACCACAATTCCTGACTTGGAACAAGCATATGTGATATGTGCTGGGGTTAAACTAGTTTAGCGGAATCACAACCCTTCCCCAACGAGTGGTCAAAGGAAGAAATCAAAGAAAACAAAAGCAGTGAAAGTCGAACTATAAAAATCAAACAAATTCACACAATCCGACTAGAGAGTACATGAAATACAATAAATTTACTAAACAAACATACGTGCAAAAAGAAAATACCTCTCTAATGAAAGCTCGCAGTTAGCTAACCTTGGCCATGTTTAGGTCCGATGGGGACAACATGAGGCAATTTGTAAAGGACCTTCACTTGATGCTACCTGTTAAGTTTGGTTCCATTTGGATTAGTGGTTTTAGAGGAGTTGAAAATGAAAAATTCCCTGTTTTTTTTATCTTAACACACTTATATATTATGAATAGTTTTTCGTTTGTTTAACTGGGGTTTAATGCCACTTTCAACCATATTTCAGTTCAGTTTTACTGGTGGAGGAACCCTGAGAGAACCACCGACAGGTAACTGGCAAACCTTATCATGTGCAATGCGAGTTAAAAGCAACATGCTTTTGTTTGGTACAAACCCAGGCTCGAACTCACGCAGTATAGATGATAGCCTTCAGTGATCTGTACAGTATTGTATTGTATCAATAGTCACGAGACCATACAACCATGACAACGCAAAGTAAAACATGGAGAGATATTTGTCAGAAGAAACACAAAAAACACACATTTAATTGTAATATTTGTCATGAACAATCCACTCAGAATGGAAAAAATCACTTGTTGCAAGTCTCCATAGGAAGCCGGACTGACAAGCATAAAAGCTTAAACTAAAATGTTATTCAGTTTGTTGTGACGGTCAGAAGCAATCATTGTTTTCTTGAATATATATAAACACCAACACCATACAAATGAAAATTTATCATCAACAGGCTGCATGCAGACAGCGGGAATCTTTCTGGAGTTTAAAGTATTGTTCTTTATAGTGTTTGAGTGTTGTCATCCGTTCATAAGAATGGTGTCATTACCTTATAATTGACGTTAAACGTCGACTACTGTTTAAACGATATGTTTATGAATTCTAGAAAAATCACCAAAACATTTAGTTATGTTTAAACAAACACGAAAATGTTAAAATTTTTACCTCATCCCATCAATATCTATTTTGACGTTGACAAAACGAAGTTTAATAGACGTTTTTTGTTTATTTTTCTGTTCTTTACCAAAATTGCGATCATAGTTCCTGGAATTTCCTTTGCAGTGTGTTTCAAAGTTTTTTTTGAATCTTTCAGCACAAACTTGTTTTCGCAAATGTCGTTAGAGAATATAACTCTGTTAAAAGTTTAAATAATCACGAAAAAGAGCCAGTTTACTTCTAAACTGAAAACGAAATCAAATTTGAATATACTGCTTCGATGAGGAAAAAGGACACGTGCTCACAATAAATGTGAAAGGTCCTCAGTTCGGTCCCCTTCAAGGTTAAAACACAGACAGTAAGACTGGCGTTTTTTGTTAAGTCTGTTAGTGTTCGAGTAGGATGTGATCTCTTCCTACCCCACGGATTAATATTTCTTGTAATATAGCACGTTGAAATCCATATAAGTTCATCACCTTCATACCGCGTATAAACATAAAGTTGCAGTAAATGCTGTGCCAATATAATCCCGCTCGTTCCTCTGTAATGGAAAACATTCATTGAAAAGTCCCAAGAAACAGGATGTTGACAGCCAACAGCAACAAAAATTGCTTACCACATATGCTATATAT
>JARWCS010000007.1:202674-213051 GCA_034783895.1 Geukensia demissa | reverse complement strand
CCAAGATATGGAATCCCCCCACTAATGTTTGCAAAATTCCGCTAAGCTGAAATATTAAAGACGATGCCGATGGATTGTATCTGCTTCATCCAGATTCGTTTCAGCAGTGGCTAAAATGGCGGATGTTTTGATTCTGTCACGAGAGGGCGTCCTGTCCCACAAATCTGTGATCTGCGCTTGCGCAGTTCAGTCTAAAAATTTACTGCCAGGGAAATGGCGGCTGCCAACCCTCTAGATGATATTCTAAATTGTTCCGTCGATGAACAAGCAATTAATGCGTTAGTTGGCAACTTAGAGGCTCGTCTGACTTCCCCATCCAATAAGGAAGTGACTAACTCTTTGGCAGACACTTCAGTTAACAACAACCACATTGGTACAACAAGCAATTCATCAACGTCCTCAACCCCACAATCACAACAAGGCACAATATCAGTATTTAACAACAGTGCACCAATAGGTGCCAACGGACAGTCAGCTACAGCTCACAAAAACTTCACCAATTCCCATAATTTAAATGTTCCATCTCCTTCATCAAAGACTGATCCACAATTACTTGGTATTAATTCAATAATTAATCCTGTGAATTCAACACAAACAAGCAATATAGTGAATGCACATGTGAATTCAATGACTGTAAACAGGAGTTCTCCGATACCAGAATCAAGTCGTAACCAATCTCCGCATCTCATAGGTAGCATTGTGAACTCACCTAGTTTTCAAAATGCAAGAAATTCACCAGTTCCATCACCGAATTCAAATCCAGTGAACTCTCAACCAAATGCAATCAAAACTTTCACCTTACAAAAGCCTGAAAATAGTGCTATTCAAACCATTGTTAGTGTGTCTGGAGATCAGAAACCAATATTAACACAAGGAAATTGCATTCAGATACCATCTAGTCATCAAAGTTCAGGACAGAACGTGTGTGTAAAACAGGAACCTTTATCTAGTTCACAATATATTGTCAAAACTGAAAATGTTGTTTCAAGTGTTAAAAGTGAACCTCGGACAGCTGCTATTCAGGCCGTGACTGTACCACAAAATAGTGTGTCAGGGAATCACATCACTCATGCCACTAATGTTCATATTGTTAATGCTCCTATGAAAGGACAACCAAATGTCATTACAGTAAAAACACCAGGGCAACAAGTAGTGATGAGACCTCAAATTGTGCAAAATGTTCCTACAACTGGACAAATGCAAGTGGTCAATGTTGGCTCTTCTCATCGCCAACCAGGAATAGTTCAGGTGCCCCAAGGAAAACCACAACCTATGCGATTTGCTCCAACTCCTTCCCGCCATTCACAAGTAAACATAGCTCCACGACCTGGTTCTGCTGTAAGTTTGTTAAGTGCAGAAATTTTGTAAATTACAAGTTAAAAATACATGTATTTTGAAGGTAAACATTTTTGGTCTGGGATCCTAATTGCAGAAGTAAATAATTTGTACCTGTGCAAGTAAATTAAATTTACTTGCCCAAGTAAAATTTTTAACATTTGTAATGTTTGAATTTAAATTGTGTGTCATTTAACTTTTTTATGCTGATAGTGAGATTTTTCTGATAAAAACCAGTATATTGATATTACATTGATCTCTAACAATTGTTTTGGTGCATGGTAGTTTTATAGAGATGCATATATACATGTATGCTTTGAAGATTGGACCCTTGAGACATCACATCCGTTATAATTTAAGTAATGACGCTTAAGATGTTAAGTTGAAGAGTAGTCATTATTCAAATGAAACCCCTATGTTTTTATTTTTTAAATTAACCATAACAATGATGATTATGTTAGGTAAACTTACAAATATTAAAGGATTTAGTCACACAGGTAAATATAAATAATATAGGAAAACATGGAAAAGGGAGATAATATTTACACACATTTCCTTCTAACAGTTAAATTTTTTACTTGTACATGTGGGATTTTTATATTATCTAGGCAAGATTAAAGCAATGGAAAATTTCTCTGTGCAGTTACATGGTTACTGTTGTAATTCTGCAGTTCTCTAGTACTGTACACATAAACTGTACATTTCATTGTACTACTGTGTAATTCATTTTAAGATTCTGTTAACCAGTCAAAAACACTAAAAAAGAAATGTTACCCAAATTGACTATTTTCCAATTCACTCTGAATTACCTCCCTTGATTTAAAACTACAGCTATCAGTTAGATTAGATCCTTTGGGGGTACCACATATCCTCTTGTACATGTTGTATATTGTTCCAATAACAACTTCACCTGTGCAACTTGTTAAGAAAATAAGTGCCTGAGGGTAATTTCACATCAGGTTTGATTTAATTAGGTGAACAGATAAAAATTTTGATAATTAATCAAACGTCCCATAGAGTGTAATGTTAGCTTAGCCGTAGTTGTAAATCAGGGGAGATAATTATGACACAATTTGAAATGGGTCAGTTGCATATACTTATAAAATTAAAAATTTGGAAAGTCCCAATTTTAATTTTTAGTCCAATTATAACCATCAGTTGTGTTATTTGAACAATTTTCAAAAGACTTTACATGTAACATATATTTCAAAACTGTTGAATTCATTTGTTTATGGTAAAAAATTTCATTTGGCTGCTGGAAAATATCTGAGCATACATGCAGACAGTTAATGAGACTTTGGGATTATATTCAAATCTGCAATATCTTTGATTTTCATGCTCAGATTTTTCCTTGGACAAATATTAAGGGTTTTAGGGCTATTTAACCTTTTATGACCTCTAGATCCATAAACATGTATGGTAGTAATCCTGACCGTTAATCAAATCTGATATAAGATTGGGGATTGGACTGAACATCTCATTTTCTTTTAAACAATACTTAAAAAGCCAATGCAACTCATTTCCTAGACTACTGATTTATTAGTCCCATCTAAACTTGAAATTTTTTAATTTTGTTGAAATGTACCCTATTTGTTTGTGTTAAAGCAACTACCATGTGACCAAATTGAGCTTGATTTTTCACGTGCAGGAATACTGCTACTTAACTGGTGTTGGTGGTGTTAAAAGTTATTTATGTCCTACACAGCAAATAAATGCTCTCAGTCAGATGGAAAATTACACAACCAGCCAAAGAGAAAAGTGAATAATGATGGTGATTCTCAAGTCTGTGTCACTTAACTTTCTGTGATGTGAACAACACATTTTGTTCATGTTCACCTCAGGTGAAAAATCACAAAATCCACATTACCCAATTGTAGTCACAATTTTCTCAAATTTTCCAGCTGAAATCAAATCTTTATATGCCTTTTGTGTCACCCTGATTTGCTGAAAAGAAGCTCTGTGTTAAGTCACACGACAGAACCCGCCATTTGGAAAACAGTTACTCATTTTGGGAACAATCTCTCAAATAAGGGGTATTTTTATAGTGCAAAAAATTAAAATTGAGTCATATCACTTAACATGCTTAAGCTGACACACATTCATTTGAAATGCAACAATTTTTCAAAATATTCTTTCTTTGAGGAGTTTTTACTCAAATGAATAACTATTTCCCAAACGGCAAGCTCAAGTTGTGCCCATTGGCGGGGCTAGCTGACAGTATGATTGCCAGTTGCGCTAAAACTGAATTAATTTTAGTTGCCCACAATTAAAGTCGCCATGGGTGACTGGGCTACCGCTTATATTGATCCCTGCAGGGATACACAAAGCAGCATAATTAAATGGGGGTCCAGTACAAAATATGGCACTTGCATTGGAATTGAAATTTGTTTGAAAGAATCATGAATGAAGCATCGTCTTTCCTCCAGAGTATGATAAATATGTAATGAAATCAAATATTTAAAATTGCAGTTCTCTTGTATAACAATCAGTACAAGACTAATATATACTATAACAATATGCCCATCAGATCTGTGGACCACTGGATTATGGTAATAAAAAAAGAGATCCCATTCCTTACAATATCTTGTAATTTAATGATTTTCCTATAATTTATAAATTTAGTTTACAATATTTATAGATGACTTTAGAGCAGAAATGAGTAACTTCTTTTACACTATTTACTGTATTTTCCCAATTGACCTATATGGGGATAAACATACATTTTAAAGATGAAAGTCTTGTCCAAAAATATAATATATATTTTTTAATTGTTCCATTAAATGTTTTTTTTTTAACTTTTGTGAGATGAAAGCAAACTTTTTGATGGACAATTTTATATCTTCAGCTGTCATACTACACATTAGTGTCAAATCCTTGAAATCACAATTCTGTGAGGTTATAATATAAAGAGATAAAAGGTTGAAATATTCAGCAAAGAGAAGTCAATTGACTTTTGAGCATTTAGTTGCTATTCTGATATATAAGTGTAGTTTTTGAGTTGATCAAAACAACCAGACTGGGAAAGTTACAGAAATTTAATGCCAGAAATTTCAAAACAGCGAACCAACATTGAACAAATGCCAGGTATCACAATATGGCTGATTTATACTTTTCCTGCGACGTCGCACGCCAGTCACGTGAGGGTCGCTTTGGAAGTATAAATGAGCCCTTATTTCACAAAAATATTTCAGATTTAAAGCAGTTCAGTTTGTGCCTGTTAATGTTTTATTTTATATCAAATTGACTCTTAGCAACCATAAATTAGGCAAAAAAAAGGTTAGAGGCCCTAGTGTTCTAATAATGTATATTTTAAGACCTAAAGACGCAAGGTTTTATTTAGAATGAAAAATGTGTCTGAACTTCCGAAGTATATACATGTATCTCTGCCATTAAAAAAACACAGGAAATAGTTCAGTTATTGTATTTTTATTTGGAGTCTCTCAATTTCATCTAAGAAAAACATCAACTTCCTTTTAATCAATTTCTAATTTGTGCAGCTTCTTCAGATAATGAAGAGGAAAACCATGACCCCCTCCTTGGGTATAAAAGTTTGGTACTCCAATGCAAGCAGTATAAACTTGGATGTGAAGCACCAATTTAATAAGTGCATTTAGATTATTGCATACACACCATTTTTAAACTGAAAGTGAAAGAACATATGAAGTCCACCCATTTCAGGTGACAACATACGTTTTCATGCCTAAACAAAGTTTTTAAACTTCATTCATTTTGCATTACTAGGTCATTTTACAGTGTGTGTAAATGAATATGACTGAAAGTTGAGGCAAACATTACATGAAACAATCAGAAAACTGCTATTGACCCTTTGAAGTGAGGATAAAAATGTGGCTTTCTCACATGCCTTTATGTTTTGTTGTCCCCCTTTGTTGAAATATTATAAGGCTACTGTTGTTCTTGTACATTTATTTTTATTAAAGTTTGTATTCTCCATGACAAAATCTACTTAAAAAGCAACATGTGCCATGGACCATTACCATTATTGAGCCATATACATATGGCCAAGCCCTCATTTTGGAATCTTATTTATTTCTTATCCTATTTGGTTGTTTTTTTTTCAAATGAATCCTTATGAAAAATGCAACAAACGTTACTCCAAGGATTTTTTGTAGCATCTACAGATTTTTATATTAAAAGGTTCAAAGGGTTGAAAAAAATGCAATTTTGCAGGAGACGAGAATTTTTTATTTTTATCCAATTCTGATGTGGTTTATTTCATTAGATTTGTCTCAATGAGAGCTTTTGGTTATATATCAACAGATTTTCTCTTACTGTTTTATAGATATAATATGTATAAGGGATGAAAGTAGGCAAAAAATTCAATTCTGTGTGTTATGGAAATTTTTTTTCCAATTTTGCTGAGTTTTTGTTCAGAATTATTCTCTATATAAAAATGCAACAAATTTAATTAAGTTTATAAGAAAGATAATGCAGTCAAAATATTTACTGAACCAGACAAATTACTGTGCCCAGATCTTTTTTGTGTCAAACAAATTACTGTGTCCAGCACATTACTGTGTCCAGTATACTACTGTGTCCTTCATATCACTGTGTCCAGCACATTACTGTGTCTACACTTACCCAAATGATAATTTTTGCAACTTTTCCATTGTCAATGTGCTGCGGTCGTATCATGCTACACTTGCAAAGCACCTCAGTTGAGGAATGTTTTAAAAACTAAAAAAGAATCAACATATCTTACTATAGTCCGTAACAATATTTTGTGAGGGAATTCGACGTTTCATATACCACATTGCACTTTTGCAACGATTAAATCTAAACGAATCGGCGGTTGTCATAAAAATTTATGACACTTAAGAATAAATGATTTCTCCACAATTCTACGCATATTTTGACATTATACTGCACAAAACTTTGCAGAATTTTGGGGTCAAAATCCATGTTTATATCAACTTTTGGAGGCCAAACTTTGTACACAATTTATTATAGCATTTTAAACGTAAATGAACCCCTAGACATTGAGATGTTGAAATTCTTAATAGACTGTAACAGATTGAATGTGAAATATCATTCTCGTTTTGCAGAAAATTTGTGATAAAAAAAATGTGTTAAATTCTCCCTACGTGGTTTACCCCTGCCAACTGGACTGGTCAATTGTACAAATGATTGGATAATATAAAATATTACCCCAGTCCTGAACTTTAACCCCTGGTATTTGTTGTAATCACATGTATCAGTAGACACAACAAAATGGACAATAATTGTAATTTTATTCGTGCAAGGCATGGAGATATTCATCGCCATATGTGTGATAATAAAAAAAAATTAAGTTTAGTCCGCATAGTAATTAACAAAGTGAGAAAATATGAAACAAAAGATTTTATTGAAATTCGGGAGAGTGAAATATGCATTTGATTTTTTTTTAATTAAAAATACACAAATTTATATATTGTTTTACTATAATAATAAAATTTTATTAATTTCTGACTCAACTTCTTGTATGGTAGATTTCGTCGATCTAATATTTTCCCTCGGTAATTTTTAGGTTGCGGCAATTGCATGAATGTTTGTTTTAGAAAAGGAATGTTTTGCATTTCGAAGGTAACGTATCAGTTCTGCAGCTGGTAAATAACCAATCGCCGAAATTTGATTGTCAAACAACTATGAAAATGTTCTTCGAATAAAGTTTCAGTTTAAGATATTGATTCTGTGAAGTAGTTTTTTTTTCTTTAAAAATGTTTATTTTATCAATTGCTATAAGTCAGCATTTTTATGCAAATTAGATGTCCACTTGCCGACCAAATTATGATGGACGGGTTCATTTTCGTTTTATGAATGGAAATTTAGGTGTGAAAGCTACAAGTAGCTTTTTAAGGGTTTTCGCCAAATATTACAGTTTAAAATATCATGGTTGAAGTTTTGAATAACGCATACGGCATACGGTTTATCGTATGTTTAAGTCAGAAACTATGTCTGGAGACTTAAAAACTCGTCGAAGTTCTCAAGAAAATTGCTCAGGTAATATTTACTACGATTTACACACGGTAATATCATATGAAATTCTTGTGAAAAGCGTATTTTTCAATGTTTTTTTTCATATGACAATCGATTTTTATAAAACGAAGAGAATGAACTCGTAAGGTTATTCTTTAAACGATCCATTGTTTTTTGACATCAAAAATTATTTTTGATCGTTTTTATACAAGCCATTTCAACCTCACAAAATCTCGTTACGATCTATAGACCATTTGGCCACCCGCAGGCCCCTCGGCTCCCAAATAGATAAACAGCAAGATGTAATTACAAATCAGAATTCTGTTGTAATTAATTGGCCTGGACCCAATTTATGTGTATGTCGAAAGTATGGATGTGTAGCTCAAACTGTGGCACCCAACTTACTATGTACATGATGTAGGCTCGGTACCTAACGCATTTGAGACTCTAGGAGGACACAACCTGCGACTTTGAGGGGTTTGGGAGGTGACCTGCGACATTCAAATTATTTGGTAAACAAGTTCCAACCTTTCGTGTCCTGTCTCATTTGCCTGAAAGTTACCTGATGTCATTCTTAAACGCGACCTTTATGAGATACCCTTCTGGAGCCCCGTAACTAACTGTGTATGCTCAAACTTTGTACCTAACTTATTTATGTGTATACAGATTGTGGAATCAAACTTAAATGTGTACATTGAAACTGTGGAATTTAACTTTATTATGAATGCTCAGACTGTGGGATTTAACTTAAATGTTTTCACTCAAACTGTGGAAAATAACTTAAAAGTGTACATTAGGACTGTGGAAAATAACTTAAAAGTGTACATTAAGACTGTGGAATCTAACTCGTATGTGATATGCTCAAATTGTGGAATTTAACCTAAATATGTATGATCAAACTTGGAGCATGCTGAGAAATCCCCCACACAAGAATCATGTGGTACCAAACTGCACTTATTTCATGACTTATACCATAGACATATAACCCATGGGTTATACATCTATGCTTATACATTTATAATGTTCTGTCTTTGCTAAAGAAAAACGACAAAACAATGTTGAACATATTAATTATTATAAAGGGACGTGTAATGAACCCTATTGGAGCCGACCTGAAAAATGTGGACAAGAGGGAAAGAGAAAATCGAAGGGCCAGTCAAGAAATAAAGTCGAAAGATACGACAAAGTCAAGAACAAAACCAGGAAGAAATACGACAAAAACACACAGAACGTTTATGGGACATTCTTAAAAAAACGCTCTTTTTTGTTGTTAATTTTTCATAAAATGTAGAAAAAATTCACGAAATTCAATATAAAATATTTCAATATACAATCATATCACTGCATATCTTCAGAATATAACCGTATTATTTAGAATTAATAAAGAAAGTTTCTCTAGCATAAGATATGATTTTAGCTGAAGATAGCTTGTTTACTTTTTCAGATTACTACTATACTCAAAGAAAAAACAAACTGTGCATCTTTATGCAATTTCCATTACATGTAAAATTCAATTGCTCGTTTTTCTTTTAATACTTAAGAGTTTCATTCAAAATTTTTACAGAAGAATTAGGCAACGAACCTTACAGATTTTTGTAAAAAATTTATTTTTCGAGATAAGAAAACCACCCCAAAAACGACAAATCAACATTTTGACACAAATAACGAGGTATGGACATTAATTGATGAACACTTCATCAAATTTTACCAAGATTTGAAAACATGCTATTGATTTAAAAAAAATGTGTCAAATTTAATAGGTCTTTTTGTGAATTCACTTTTTACACGCTCCTTCCATTATCCCTCTAAGGTAAGCGAATATCGGGTAATTGATGTGATTTTTTTGACATTTGAAATGATCAAAATCTCTAATTTTCCTAAAATTTAAATATATCTTCCTAGTTTCATTGAATTTGTACAATTCAATGTATGCACAGTTTCTTTTTTTTCCGTTACTAGTATATTTTATTATAAATTCTGCAGGTATAGATAATCAAAGTTTTGAACCAAAAAAAGAGTTTTATGACCCTTCTGCTTAGTCTCCCTTTTCTCCTCAATTTTAATTTATATGACGTGCCCTTCTCATGCTTCGTAAACGAACTTAACCTTTGGATAATTTTTCTATAATCCAGTATGATTAGATCGCACTGATATCGCTGACACAAATTAACGTAAAATAGATTGTTGTCTGAATCAGCTGAAATGAAATCTTTTATAAGCTGAGGCCTATGGCAAAATTACTCGGTTTTAAAATGTCATGTTACTTATTTCTATAGGGTTGGCGTAGGCGTGACATTGTTACAGACAAAAGAAGACCGTAACATGACCGGAAGATTTCCAGACTCAAGTAACTTAGTAAAACGCTTTTAAAAATAATTTTTGTCCTAGTTTTGTGATGGAATCAACATATTTTAGAATTATCGCTGCAATAAAACATCCATTAATTGCGCTTCTGTTACCCACAAACTAAAGCAATGCACGAACTCAAATGGAATAATTCAAATATTGACAGATAGCTGTTTGGTGACATTTTATTGGCCAAAAAAAAAACATCAGAAAATATCCTAGACCAAAGGGCCTGTGCTACAATGTACAACCTACTTCAATTCCTTTTCTGGTGTGCTGGATCAGAGGTCCCCGGGGGTATTCACCAGCCCAGTCGTCAGACGTGAAATTTTTCAAATAATATCTAAACAGAAATTTGCTTCATTTGTTTAAATTCTAAAGCACTGATACGGAAAGACTTCTAAACGTATTGTACCGAGTATTGTCCAGATCCTGGATTTGACTTCCTATAACGATCTTTCGGATTTGAGTAGTTCTTTATTATGTTTGGATATCGGACGTCTTATGTTTCGGTTTCAATGTTACTGATAAGAGGTTGCACTTTGCAATAAAAATTCACCATATTTTATTCAACAATTGGTAAACTAGCAATTCTATTGTATAACTCGAAAATAATGCCGGTACTTCATATTTCTGACAATGAAGTGAACAAGTTGCTTTCTTTAAAAAAAGAAAAGCAATACGTGAACCGTAGATGTGGTTAGGTAAATAATATTTGCTATG
>JARWCS010000007.1:156159-170437 GCA_034783895.1 Geukensia demissa | reverse complement strand
TCTTATGTTTTGAAGGAACTATTGTGTCCCGGGGCCATTCCAGGTAAACTGTATAGTGAGACCTAAAGCATACAGCAGATTTACAACCCAAACAATAAAAAATAAACCAATCCATACATAAAGCAGGCAAGAACGACATTTTCAATTGGGAGATATAAATAGAAACGAACGTCAACTCTTTGTTGGGAGGTGGAAAATGAACAATATGGTCTAATAAAATTATTTTAGCAGAATCGGAAACAGAACATTTTCATTGTCGAGTTCATGCCCTTACAAAGCAAGAAAAGTGGTTTTTGGAAAGAAGGTTAACACAAATTTATTTGTATTTTGTTATCAAACTAATAACTTACTTGAAGGTCTCCATCCAAGACCCACCCATGTTAACGATTTAACCTGCATAACAACTTCTATCTCATTAGAGTCCTAAAAGGTAGATAAAAAATAAAAGTTTTGAATGCCAGAATACACAAAGGTTAAAATACAAAATATCTAAACCCATCATTAGAATTTCAGATAAACTTTAGTAAAATAAGTTAAAAGATGCAGTCTTTAACCCTTATTTGGAATTAGAATTGCTTATTGGTACTGTTAAGAGCAAAATATAAGAGATGTTTTTATCAGTTGTATGTTTCAATTCATATTCAACCTTGAAACCCTTGAACTTCAGCTATTAGCCAATAAAGCTCAATTTTTTGTTCTATTATAATAGTTTTTTTTAGTAAATAATATAATATTAACGACCTCTTCTGAATTTATCACAAACTTACAGGTAAAACTTTGTGATAAAGTTTATATTCTGGTGACAGTTCCGTCATTTTGTAACTAGAAAAGTCGGTGATCTTCTCCTTAATAGGAGAAACTGAAAATAAAAAGACATGATATGCATGTAATCATTAAATGTGGTTTATATTCCTGAAATCATAATAATATCATCATCTAGCAGTCGTCATATAACAGTTTTTGATCAAATAAACCTTAAAAGTTACAAACTACGGTACGTTATGATCTACGTTATTTGGTGATATTACAGGTAAGAAATTATTGAGGTGGCACTTTGCAATTACTTATCTATCTAGCACTCGTCAAAACTAGATGCGAGTGCTGTCGAAATGACAGCTATACCCAGACCCCTTTAAGTAAATACTGTTGTCTAATTACTATTACACTGTGCAAACGTTATTTTATATAACTGCAATCGGTCTAAGATATAAAATTAGTAGCTATATTAATAAGAATAAAGAATTATATTCCCTTTTTGCCTCTTGTTCCATAATCAAAATTCTGATAGCTTATTGTACATCAACATTTAATATGTGGCCATTCTATAACAAATTAAACTCTATAATCTCAAAAAATGTAAAAGGAGTTCAAGTCATATGATTGAAATTCGTATTTGATTTTTGGCCCCCTGTATTGACCCTTTGATCACAGACAAACTTCGAACAGCAGGTAGAGCATAAAAACCATATATTAAAAAAATGTGGGAGGAGTTCCAGTGACAAGGAAAGTGACATGAACGTACGGAGACAACTACAAATATACCTGAACTTTCTTTCTAAAGTGGGGGATAATAACTAAGAAAAATAAACAAAAAAACAGATTCAATCAATTATACCATTGATGTTAGCTTTCACTTTATCTTTCCTCGGCATATAGCAAGTCAGACAAAATTAAAATTTCGGGTTACGGTGAACACTGATAGTGATGCTCATATGGTATATTTTTATGCTTAAGAGGCTATACACCTACCATGTTCACAATTTCGCCCATGCCATCCAGGTTCACAATAACATTGTTTTTGTGGAAATGACGTTGTTGATAGCATAAAACAGGTTCCATGATTGTTACAGTCGGCATTGGTAGAACAGTCATCTGCAAGTATATTTGTTATTTTATTGAATTTTAAGTCTAAAGCTTTGTGGAAATCTTTGTGAGATGGAAATTCAAGTTGCGAGTGCAATTTGACTTTAATAACAGTTCTGGATTTTATTTCTTGTGACAGGTAATCAAAATTTTATTTAACTTTGAAGAAGTAACAATATGTAAGTTGACTGACCCTAATTACTACCAGCTAAGCGTCCATACATGTAAATCTGTTTAACCATGTGAAATTTTGACTTGGATATTTTTCTGAAAAGGCTGTCCCAGTTCCTTCATTTCCATACCTATAGTGTTAAAGTAGGGTTTGTTTTACAGGTAAAACATTACAAATTCACACAGCAATGCATATGAAAGACTTTTGTTGCGTTGGGGTTTTGCTTTCTGCAATAGAACTTGTCATTTTGGCAGAAAAGTGATACCCATTGTTGGTGTAGGGGTATTATTTAACTTCAAAACCTTCTTGTCTCTGTGGCTAATTCCACCTGCTGCGGTGAGTAAGGCAACTAAAGTATAGATGTTATTACATTAGTTATTGTAGCTGGAGGAAGAGTTACAGTCCATTTTACATGTCGCGGTATTGAACATTTCTAAAAATAGCTGCAAGTTTTTGCTTCCAGTTTCTCCTTTCTTTTAATTTCGAATCAACATTTTTTTTTATTTCAGTATGCATTAAAACACGATCCTTCCACTGTGGTATCTTCTTTTTGAAAAATGCAGCTAACACTAAACAGTTCAAAAAATAAAATTAATTATTTAGCTGCCAACATTGTGCAAACTTCTTTAAAATTCAATTGATAAAAAGGTATGTCATATGCATGAGGTTATAATATCAGTAGGATACAAGAATGCTGCACAAAAACTGATTGTGATTTGACAGTAAAAACTGTCAGTTCTTAGAGATTTCAATCTTACCTTTAAATGTACACTGTTTGCCACTGTAAGTAGGATTACAGATACACGTACCATCAGCATTCATATGCTGACCACACTTGTTGTTAGGGGCATTCACTGAAATATATAACATAAGTTGTAAACCTCCAAGTCTTGGGAGACGAACGCTCGTAAATATTATAGACTTATCTTAGACATTGATTATTGGTTTTTTGGTGCGGTTTATCAGTGATTTGACTTTAAAAGATGGCTGACCTATCTTTAGGTCTAGATTTATTGGGCTGATTAACAAATTTAAAAATGGTTAATTTTAGCTACACTATGATTATATCCTATTCCAAAGTCATCAAAATCTTAACTTTACCAAACTTTCTTTTCATGAATACAAAAATTAAGAAATGAATTTAGAAATACATGTAACGTATAATCCTTGATGCGTTTATATTAGTAATTAAATGTAAACATCGCATGTAATCTTTGATGTATTTAGTACTGACACTGGTAGTACTATTTACTGACGATGAACACAATATCATAGCATTGTAACCTGGTCAGACTTTAACCAAGAACTAATTGCAACAGAAAATTTTTTAGTCTATATCTGTAGTAATTATATACAAATAAGACACAGGAAAGGTCCACAAAAATCTAACTAAATACTTGAAATTAGAATTTCAATTTTCCCATGTATTTTTAATGGAACAAGGAAGATAAGTCTTACAAAAGCATGCCGTTTTTGTTATTCTTGAGTTAATTTTCTCATATTGTGTGAAAAATATGGTACTTTGATGAAGTCAGTAGTACTTTGACTCTATGTCACACTCTGATTATAATGAAATATAGATTTCCAAAATTTTGCAAGTATTTGTATTTTATTGGTAAGTTATTGATTTGCGAAAATGCTTATTTTTTAGCATGTGGTACTTTCAAAAAACTTATTTGAAAAATTAATCATGTTTTTATCTGTAAATAATTTTGCAACATAATCTACTTAGTTAAAATAATTTTTAACACCAAAAAGTTAAAGACAATCTTAATTATTTTCATTAAAATTTAATTTCTTTTAAAGTGATATCGGGGCAAAATGGATAAATGGTACCTTCAATAATTACTAAATGTACCTCAAAAATAGATATCAGAACTTTACTATAATTGTTAGAATTTTCCTATAAAACACAAAACCAACAACTCTGCCCACAGTTTTTTCAACAGAAAAAATGTAATTAAGATTTAATTATAAATTTCAATGATTTTACAACAGTTTTACAGAGTTCCCTTTTTAATGCAAAGTTCCATAGGAAATTTCCTTTGGCTCTGACTAATTCTACCTGCATCATTTTAATGGGGATTTTTTTCTGGTGAATCTAAACTATTCTGTAAACAAAAATGTGTAAATTTCTTCTGTTGCAATTAGATTTGAAATTTTTGGTAGGTGAACTATGCACGAGTTGGTCATATTTAAAACTTGTATCATAAGAAAGAGGAAACCCCAGCGAGAGCATTGGTATATTTTTTATTAAAATTTGAATATTTTATTTTTCACTAAAAGCAAGGAAAACGTTGCTCTTTTTCTGTTATATTTTCGAATTATCCATTTACCTAAACAGGACCTCAGTTTCTTCTTTGATTAAATGCCTCTATTTTCCTAACATATTTTTTAATTTATAATCACATTAAAGATCATAAAAATTTGTTAAACTCGATATACAATGTATTAGATTATTTTAAAGTAACCGAGTTCAATTAGCAGTGTAAAGTTCTGCAGTTTTAGTGATATCCCTGAAAGCACTCACCAATATTATCGATTGATTAACAAGCCAATTCACAAAAAATGTTGCATTAAAAACTTACCTAATTCTGTTTTAATCAAAATTGTCAATTTATATTTGATTTGAATATAAAGTGAGTAACACTTTTCAAATCTACAGACTTTCTTCTTCAAAGGGTATTTTTTAAATTTTTTTCTCTTGTTTTTTCCAAAGTAATTGAAGAAAAACTACAGCAACAGCATAGCTATTTACATTATTTATAAGGGAAATACTAGTGGGTACTAATCCCGTGTTTTTTTTTAAATCCCAGGCCTGAGGCTGAGACACAGAGCCTTGTCACTAGCTATAGACTGGGCACAACCAAACAGGCACTTGTTTAAAAAAAGTATATTTTAGGTATCATTAAAAGTCAATATTTTAAAGTATCCTGAGGTATACATGGTTAGGATTGATTAAAGGTAAATATCTTAAATTAATATGATACATGAGATATATGGTCAGAATCAGTTCAAGTTAAATATTTTTAATGTGACACTTGAACTCTGAGATACATGTGGACAGTCATGTACTCTAGTACTGCTTGAGGTTTAATGAATAATAATACCTATATGTAGTTTTAAATGTTAAATAGTTTAAGGTTATTGCTAAGTATTTGGAGGGTGTGACTTACAAACTGGTTAGTTACATCATTATGGTCCAAATGTGTTATGTTATTCCATATATTGGCTTGTACATTAAAAAAGATAACAAATACCAAAGTGGAAGACCATTGAGTCAACAGACTGATAAGTGTAAGACTGAAACCATTGAGTCAGACTGATAAGTGTAAGACTGAAACCATTGAGTCAATAGACTGATAAGTGTAAGACTGAAACCATTGAGTCAACAGACTGATAAGTGTAAGACTGAAACCATTGAGTCAGACTGATAAGTGTAAGACTAAAACCATTGAGTCAACAGACTGATAAGTGTAAGATTGAAACCATTGAGTCAACAGACTGATAAGTGTAAGACTAAAACCATTGAGTCAACAGACTGATAAGTGTAAGACTAAAACCATTGAGTCAACAGACTGATAAATGTAAGATTGAAACCATTGAGTCAACAGACTGATAAGACCATGAAACCATTGAGTCAACAGACTGATAAGACCATGAAAAATACACAAAACATTACACAGAAAACATAATTTTAAAGTTTTAAGTAACATGATCTTTGTGAGGTGCTCCAGAATAGTAATCATCCTTTACTTTTCAAGTTACACTGGTCATGTTATTCTGTAATCAAAGCCAGGGGTTAGTCACTGGTCATGTTATTCTGTAATCAAAGCCAGGGGTTAGTCACAACCAGTAGTAGTCATAATCAGTATACAATTAAACTTATGACAGCGGAAATAACTCCATTGCTCCTCTTCTGCCTCATTTACTGTTTTGTCACAGATGCTGGAAACACCAGTCCTCCACAGAAAATCTGTTTTGACTAGTGGTATTTTCAAAACAACAATTTGTAAAACAAAGCATTATATAAAAGCTTATTGAGAAAGTACAGGCCAGCCACTTGAAAGGCCTGATTGTTTAGACTGAAACACATTAAATTGTTTTATTTTTCAGATTGAAGATGACTGAGCAAAGTGATGGCCAACCAATGTATATACTGCAGGAAACCAGTGATGGAACACTTGAACAGGGAACAGTCAACATCTTTACACAGGATGGGCAGATGGTTATGGAAATCACTGAAGGTCAAGGCGACCAGGCACAGTTTGCAGAATATGGTGTTGATGAGGTACAAGCAGGGGAACAGATGATTCAGATTGCTAATACATTCATAAATGCCCAAGAGGGCGAGTCACATTTATTACATATAGCAAATGCCTTTGGTATCGATCAAGATAAAAGTTCCAACATCAAACAAACTGAACAGATGTATGAAAATGAAGTTCATGGAGAGGTTATACAACATAATACAGATGGTGGACAAATGCAAATTGTGTATGGTGACAATGAACATATGTATTCAGTTCAGAACCCAGACCACTCGGAGGAAAATTCCATGGAAGAACCAGTTCTTGTACAAATACCAGAAATACAAAATCTGTCTGAACATAACTTGGTAGCAGCTGGTGTACAAACTGTGGACAGTATGGCACAGTCTTCCAACAACCAGGAAATAGTTATTGAAGGTATGCCAATACAATACCAACATCTACAAAATGTAAGGTCAGAGGTCTTACCAGACGGAACTGTCCAATTGTATGTTGTCGATGAGGAGGAGGAAGAACAAAGTATCAAACCAGACGAAACAAGAATTGTCCAAAATGAGCAACCTGCTGTAGTGTCTGTTGTCAAGGAAACGAGATATAGAGATGTTGCAACTCAGATTACATGTTATCCAAAGTTTTCTCGTCAAGGTTTGTACGATGTAGCAACACAGGTTACTAAGAAAGATATACTGGGAGGCACTGTTAAAAATCGTCAGTTACCAAATGGGACAACTATTATCCAAAATAATATAAAGACTCAAAATAAAAACACGATTATTCTGAATGCTGGAGAAAACTCACAAATGGTCTTCTTCAAATGTAATATATGTGGAAAACTTTATAAAAACAAATTGAATTGGCAGAATCATATTAAAACTCATGCAAATGAAAAAGTTTACATGTGTGGACATTGTGGTAAAGTCTTCCAAAAAGTCAGCTTGGCCTCACATCTGAGAACTCATTCAGAATTAGCTCAGATTGCAGTATTTGAAAATTTACCAGATGACATGAAACGTAAAAATCACAAGGCTATCCCTGGCCTTATTTTATCTAGTGAAGAAGCCTCTATTATAGAGTTAGACATTATTGATGTGCCGACTGAAGCAGATGAATCCATGATCCCTGAGCCAGAACCTGAGCCTGAACCTCCACAAGCAGACTTGTCTGAAGTTTTCACAGATAATGATATTCCAGCTAAAATGCACATGGAAGTTGAGGCTGAAACAGAGGTGCAGGAAGGCACAAAGTCCAAGTTTGTGTATAAATGTAATGTGTGTGGTAAGGAGTATAACAGTAAAAGTAATTGCCATCGTCATTTGAAGTCTCACACAAATGACAAAGATTATAAATGTGGTTATTGTGGAAAAGGGTTCACACACAAGTATGAAGTAAGAATGCATTGTAGAATACACACAGGTGAAAAACCTTTTAAATGTCCAATCTGTACACGAGGTTTCAATGAAAGTGGAAATTTACGACGGCATATGAAAATACATGTAAAGGACGAGTCCCCATACAAATGTGGAGTCTGCTTTAAAGGATTCAACAATACAGCTAGACTTAATGCTCATATAAAAGTTCATACAGGAGAAATAGTGTGTGACACATGTAACAGGAAGTTCAGTAAAATATCGGACTTGTATCGTCACATTCGTATACATACAGGAGAACGGCCCTATAAATGTGATTTCTGTGATAAAACATTCTGTCAGAAGGTTAATTTAATGACACACAAACGTACACACACAGGTCTAAAAGCATTCCGATGTGACTTATGTGGACTTGGCTTCAGTCGTAAGGCAATACTTGACTCTCATATGGTGACACATGATGATCCAAACATTGCAAGAGACAGGGGAACAGTGGAACGCACACCAGTAAAAATGGAGACCTCTGAAAGATTAAGAATAATTGAAAACCATGCAGAAGAGCAAGCTGGCACAACACGTGAAACCATTACAACGGAGGATGGCACTGAAATGGAGATAGAAGAATTGGCTATACAGGAGGTCATTCCGGTACATGATGAAATTCATGTTCAAGAAGAGACCTGTATCACTATAGGATAAACATTTTGCAATTTCATTTTAACTAAATTCAAGCACAGGTGCTTGGCGATATTTTTTTATATGCCATAGTGTATAGGTATTATGGCATATAAAAAAATCTCGCCAAGTACCTGTGAATTCAAGTTACAAGTCCTTAATAAATATTGATATTTTTATTTAAATGATCCTTTGAGACTACATGTATGTGAACAACAAATGTCATGTTAAATGTCATATTAGCTGTAACCTGAGGTTAATGAAGTTGTACAAGTAAAAACTATTTTAACTCCGTAAACCACACAAAAGAGTCTATCAAAACTTTATATAGATAAAAAATTTACTATTATAATTGATCCTTGATTGGAAAATTGAAAAATATTTGTTTTGTTATTCAGATTAAATTCAGCCATCCTGGTCACATGTATTACCAAAATCCTATTTTTACATATTTTACCTCAAGAAATAACAGATTGCTTTATATTTGAATGCAGATTTTGAATTTGTAAACTTGTTATGCTTATTTAATTGATTGTGAATTTTGTTCTCTTTTATTCAAATTACATGAATAATATTTTGTGGAATTTTATTAGAAGCCTTTGCACTTGCATTCATGGAAGAAGAAATATATGCATATTTCTATTACACTGTAAATTATCTCCCTTGTCAAATTTACCATGTGACTCCTTAAATGCCTAAAAAATTAGCTAAAAACTATTTCTGTATGCATACATAAGTGCAAAATGGATTCTTTAAGTTATGGAATGGAATATTCAGCTCATATACATTGAATTGAAAACAAGTTTAATATCAGTTTTTTCAAGTTAAATGCAATCAGCTCATAGCTACATGTAGTCATACATGTATAACTCAAAAGATCATGTGAACATTTTCCATTTATATTTCACATTTTGATATGAAAGTGAAAAGATATGGAGTAAATATCAGAGAGACTCCACCCAATCATGAGGAAAACAGAGGGAATTTTACAAATCTAGAGGTTCCCAAAAATTTCTTCAACAATGGTGGAATACCACTCCTGTCGACCAAACTAAAAAAAATCAGGTAGACGTAAAATAATACTTCTCTTACCTAAGGATTATTGGAAATGTGACAAAACATTAAACACAAAGACAAATTTATGACCACAATTCCTGACTAGGGATAGTTAAATGAGACATGTGGTGGGGTTAAACTAGTTTAGTGTGTATCCAGCCCTCTCCCAACGAGTGGTCGAAAGAAAAAATCAAAGCAAAAGGATCTAACCAATGAACTATAAAAATCAAACATGTCAATAACAATACATCAACTTATAAGAAAACTTTTGGCCAGTTAGAATTTATGCACTTTAGAATTGAATTATCATTACGTACTTCAGAACTTTTCCAGGCTTTATGCTTACAAACAAAATATAAGACAACTTATGTTTAAAATAGGACCCTTAGGGCTATGCCCTTTTTTGAGAATTATCTGTCAGTTCTGTTAGGAAGGCTTCTAAACAACTGAAAACAAACTTTGGTAAAATAAAAAGAATTCAAAGATGCCAAAGAATGTGTAAACTCAGGAGACTGTGACAAAAAAACATTACACTACACTGAAAGCTAAAGCTAGAGTAACACAAATTCTACAAAAACTAGGGCGAGGAAAGGGTAAGTAACTCCTGCTTTCCTAGTGGCACCTGTCGTGTTACTCAGACAAAGCTTATGCATATGTACAGACGCAATCGATGTTACATTTGTAGTAAGTCACAACTGGTATAGGAACAGATTTGTTGTCATGATAGTGAGAAGATATCCATGTCATTTGTGAAATGGATATTTCGTACCGTTCTACCAAATTATGATGGTGACCGAAAAATTTCCGGAGTGATGACTTTAATCTTTTTCCTTGAGAAACCCTTGGTTCATTAGCTTCCTTGTCAGCAGCAGCAACCCTCTATCAATAAAATCCTGATGTGATAAAACGCCCTAGAGTAGCGCCTCAACTGAGAAATATACACTTCGGATGCAGGTGAGGCTGGAACGTTGCTCGACATAAACGGAAGGTTTACAATGGGAAAATCAATGTAATCTCACTTCTCGGAAAGTTTTGTTTTTAACCCACCCTTTGTCAATTTCTAGGTGTAAAACAAGGTATGAAGCAGACCTTTCAGCTTCTGTAGTATCCTTGATTTCAAGTTCAGTTGAATAGATGCTGTCAACATAGTCACAAAATTTTGAAATATTCAGTGAAAGAACATAATCTATATAACGGAAGGTGAAACCAAAAAATTGAGCCAACTTTTTTACTTTTTTCTCTGCAGAAGGCTCTGTATGAAGTCCGCTTCATAAGAATAAGGAATAAAACGGCGAGAAGGGGTGAACAGTTGGTCCCCATCGACAGTCTGTTTAATATAACATACCACCCGCAAAACATTACAAAAATGTTTTCAATTAATATAGCATTCTGCAAATGTCATTTCCAGAGTGTTATTTTATTCGAATCAGAGTGGTTCATAACAAAATTATCGGACCAAAATCATTACAGCAACCAGTAATACCGGCCGGGTTAAACCAAAGACATTTAAATTGTTATTTGCTGTGTTCAGCACTCTACTTTGTCTAGCACATTATTGTGTCCAACAAAATACAGTTCTATACTGCCACCTGACCAAAGTAAGTAAGTAATGACTTCATTTATAGAGGGTAACACAGTTAGCAAGAAAACAGCTAATCTTCCCTGAGGCCCTCGAACAATAAATTACAAACCGCAAGATGATCTCTCTCTCTCTCTCTCTCTAACTCTCTCTCTCTCTCTCTCTCTCTCTCACACACACACACATACACACCGTATACGCTCACGTACATATTAATAATAATAAATTACAAAATCTTGGATAAATAATAAATATAGATATATAAACTATACATATCTTATATACATATATAAACTATACATATCTTATATACATATCAGAAGCATTCAATCATTTTCTTGTTTTGACAACAGAAAGTCCATATATTTTGATTTGAATAAATCGATATTTTTTATAGATTTAAGATTTGTAGGTAAAACATTCCACAAAACTGCACCCGAATAATTAAAGGTTTTCTTCATGAAATTTGAATTCGGTCTCGGAACAAATAAATTTCCATTTGTTGCAGATCTTAATGAATATCCAGGTGAATGGCCAATTGAAACAAACCTATGTGAATAGAAATATTTCTGGTGGTCATTAATTACCACGATCAAAATAAAGTTTTAACAACAAAAGTCCCAACAGAAATATTTTTTGCCAGACCGCCCGGTGGTGTAATGGTTTACTAGCGTGCTCGCCTCGAGTGCGGAATGTCGTGGGTTCGATCACCGATAGTGCAAACTAAAGATATTAAAATTGGTATTTGATGCTTCTCCGCTAAGCACACAGCATTTACGAGTACGAGCATAGACGTGTCGGCCCAGAGTCAGAATAATGTGTCTGGGTAAACTGGCATGTCTTCCTTCGTACTGTTGTTCCGTGAACCAGCACGTTAAAAATGCGACTTCATTCATTTATATGCTCTCACCCTGGATATTTTAATATGCTCTCGTCCGGTGTATGCATGAAATATTTGCCATTGGACAGTAAGCAACTTTCAGTCAATCTAACTGCCAGAATTGATGTAAATAAACTTTCCATCTGTCATGCAAAAGACATTTCATTATGCCATTAAAGACAGAATTAGGTTCTCACATAATTAGAAAGATAGAGAATGAGCTTTGCCCACATAAGAAGGATCTCAAATAATTTCAAATTTAACAGAATTAGATATACAAACACCTTACATCAAATTCTTAAAAGATTAAATCTAAAATAATGTCAAATTTAACAGACACCTTACATCAAATTCTTAAATGATGAAAATGTAAAAACGTTTATCTGAAATACAGGTCAGCTGCTGGTTGTGCATCAAGCAGAGTCAAATTGAAAAGAAATTTGGTGTTGATGTTATGTTTTCCGTGCATATCGGGTATTCAATATTGCTGACACAGCCAGACTTTATTTAAAATTTTTCCCTTTGGGATTTCTTCTGGTCTGGAACTAGCAAGGTTATTGATTTATTGGAGGAATGATCACTGCATGGTTCTATACAAAAGAAATGCCACCATCGTCGGATTTAGATTAACATTTGCCACCATCGTCGGATTTAGATTAACATTTGCCACCATCGTCGGATTTAGATTAACATTCTATTTCTTTTAATCTTTTTTGTTTTAGATGAAATCAAATAGACCTGTATGTTGTAAGCAATATGATATCAATACAGACTGCTGGGGCCTCTGGTTTCCATATATTCTGAAAATTTTGTCGATTTAGCTTTAAACACAGTTCAATTATCCAATTAAAAATGGTTACCGTTTCTTGTAATAATGTGTTACCTTGTGTATATACAAACTAAGAGTTTAAGAAAGGTGTGTTTCCACCCTCAAGATAGTCAGTGTCTTTATTCTTATTTTTATTTTTATTCAAACTGCTTAATGTTACATCAATAATTCATTATGTCATCATTTAAAAGACACAGAAAAGATGTACTTAATTCTAACTTTCCAGA
Source organism: Geukensia demissa (assembly GCA_034783895.1). Classification (NCBI taxonomy): domain Eukaryota; kingdom Metazoa; phylum Mollusca; class Bivalvia; order Mytilida; family Mytilidae; genus Geukensia; species Geukensia demissa. The sequence goes on along the minus strand of JARWCS010000007.1, from coordinate 157,518 downwards.
ACATATCTACACGGCATATATTCATACTTCCAACTCAAAATACAAAGTTGTAAACTAACGCCACAACAAACATTGTTAATCAACATACAACTTCACCAAGTCCAGTCATAATATAAATGTTTTCCCCCGTTGACCTATCACTGTATCATCAGACAGAAATCTGGCGTTGGTTAGTTTTCCCTGTACATCTGTATGTTCTGCATCTGTAAGGTAATCACTATGACAACAAAAGACACTAACAAACAGTAGAACCAGAATAACTCTTGTGATTTTGATGGTTATGTTTCTTGTAGTCATTGAAAGGTGCATGTATGTTTTGCATCATACCGATTATCTGCAACAAATGATAAGAATTTCCGCCAAAAGATTTTGCGATTTTATTGTAATTGACCCCAAGATTTACAGAACATCAGGTAATAACTGTTATAACAAAAGCTTGTATTGATTAGATTTCTTTGGATTTGAGACCTTGGATGGCGGCTCTCCTCTGGTTTGGCTCTAACCCTGATGATGAGAATAATGATGATGAAATACATGTCCAGCATAGCGAAATTCACAGTTTTTATACAACATTATATTTAAACACCTGGCGGCTATTCCTGTTTTAACATTATATTTACACACCTTTCTATTCATGTTTCTCTTGGATATCATTTAGATGCTACTTAACTTCTGAAGTGTTTCCATGTTGAATAGCAATTGGCTCACACCGAATTACAAACATGTTTCCCTTGAATAATAAATATATAAACGTGTTTCCCCACACTGAATAGCATTCCACTGTTGTCCAAGTATAAAATGTGTTTTCCCTACTGCATTTTGCCGCTACCTGAATACAAAACATACCCCCTTCATTCTAAGCTAATATATGGATTAGTTGACGATACCAAATATACTTCTCTAATTGCTTTTGTTAACCTGTCACCATATAACAAGTGACCTAAAGATATTGAAGACGGACTAAATTAACCTTCTGATTCTTTATGTCTGTGTTTCTTCTTCTTTTTCTTCCTTTTGTGTTCTGGATGTACCTGTTTTAAACAAATGTTAATAAGTGTTCTATAGATATCTGGATGTACTTGTTTTAAATAAATGTTAATAAGTGTTCTATAGATATCTGGATGTACCTGTTTTAAACAAATGTTAATAAGTGTACTATAGATATCTGGATGTACCTGTGTTAAACAAATGTTAATTAGTGTTCTGTAAATATCTGGATGTACTTGTGTTAAACAAATATTAGTGTTCTTTGGATATCTGGATGTAATGTAATGTCCCCGAAAGTATTCACCAGCCCAGTTGTCAGACTTGTCTGACATGAAATTTATCTAACAATGTTTTACAGAAATTTGCTGCATT
>JARWCS010000007.1:95152-106395 GCA_034783895.1 Geukensia demissa | reverse complement strand
CATATTTAAAGATTTTATAATAATGCTGTGACGATATCCTTTACGGATAAGTTTATTAAGATGAATTTTAAGACCATTTGGATTTTGTTTAAATTTACGAGCTTTATTTACCACGTTTCCGTAAAAAGTTTACGTGAAAATTTACCTGATATCTTACTTTTTGTATAACAGGACTGTTAAAGATATGGAAAGGTTTATTTGTTGGAAAATGGGAAGAAACCGTCCTTAATTACTTTAGATATACATAACATTTTAGAGAAGTAAAGGACGCATAGACATGACTAGTACTTAAAAGAACATTTTTTGTCGAATTTAGTTATCGGCAAATGTTAGAATGTTGCCTTGGTTAAGGGTCATTTAGGTATAAAGGTTGGAAAACCAGGAAATAGACTACGCTTAATTAAGTTCTTTCAGCAAAATAGTCTGGCAAGTTAAAAAATGTCAGATATGGGGTAAATATAATGGGATGGAATTTACAAAACTCGAGGGTTCCACAAGGCTTCAAAAATCCATATACAGTAAAACCCAGTGAATCATTTTGTTGCATTTATTGAATCGTCAAAGTAAAAATGCCTGTGGTTATTTTTGGTGGAATAAGGCTCTTTATCTTTATGTTCTACCCTAAAATGATTCTCAATAAGACTGAGTCAAATTTACGAGATTTTCAACCATTGCGAAAATTAATATCTGACAGCAAATACATAAAACAATATTTGACCGTACACATATTTCGCACCTTATCGAGAAATATTCAGTAGATGTGGAATGTGTCTTTCTGGAATATATTCCATATTCTTTCTTTTAAATATTGACTAAAGCAATAAACTGTTTTAGTTGGAGACATTATAACGCAGGGTTCTTGGTATTGACAGGCATACATAAAATTTGGTTGAATTTTTATTCCATTAGAACTGCTTATTACTTTATCACCAAATAAAGAAACATCGTTTGATTGATTTTTCATTGCAGTTGAAGTGATTTAAAAAAATAATCAATGAAACTAAGTCTATTGTGTCGCGATTAATTTGTCTAAGCAGTTTATCATACATATAATTTTACTTGTAGACAAGTCCTGCGTTCAATTCAAAAAATCTTATGATATGATATTTATTATATTTACAAAAATAGAAAAAAATCAAACGTTGTTTTTATTTGGTATCAGTAATTAAACGATAACAAATGTTTTCTTGAGTTACATCTTTACAGCTATACAGGAAAAACAAAGGTATAAATTTGTGTAATGATTCTAAATATGACAAGTACCGGAAATTGAATAGAGTGTATTGATGTTATATAATCAACACATTCCAAACCTAATTGTAAAGCTTTGTATTGAGATAACTGTCATTCCTTACAGCTACTGTCAAGACTTGTGTCAATATCTAAACAGGAAACTAGCAGTCAGCACAGCAAGTTACATGATTGTTTTACTAAGATAGTTTCTGGAACGTAGTATCACGGAAGCTTTGACCATCCTATGCTGTCTAGTTTTATTGATGCCTTGGTACAACACCCAAATGTCATTTACCAAAGAGAAGCGAACGTTCATTATTCAGGCAATTACAACTGTAGAATGTCAATTACATTCAATATTTTTGGATAAATCCTTTTTTAGACATTATTGTTCTCAATCATCTGTGACAGCCCCTTAGGTATCCTCAAATTCCTTTTGCATGTTTGATTGGGGGATTGAATTCACAAAAGTGTTTTATCCCGTTTGTACAGGTATTTTTGAAGTAAATTAATATTTGTATCGATATTAATAAAGTCAATTAATATTTTGTTTATTATAAAGCAGATAGATATTCTATAAATACATAAAAGTAACCAAAAATTAGCTTGCAATATTCTGTGATATTGCAATTGTGAAATTTCACAAATGGCGTCATAACTATCGCTTTTGCCGTTTTTAGATGTTTTGAAGATTTACAATTTGCTATAAAATAAAATGTTTATCAAACGAATATTGATGAATATTGTCCTATGTTGATTATAAATTTTACTCGCAAGCTTGTCCCTTGCAATATAATTGTCGCTAATTTTTGTGCAATAGTCTAATAGTACGAAGGATTATTCTTTGTACATCCAATCAAGGTTGAAGTCGTCCCTCCTAGAATTTTATGGTCGCCATTGCCCATTGGTTGATACATACATTCTAGAACACCTGATCCCACTCCTATTTTGTAAAGCAGTTCTTGGATTCCAGGCCTTTGTTCCTTTTGTTTTTTATTTATCTTTTGGTTTTCTTTTCAAATTTGTCTTGTCTCTTTGAATTATGCACTTTTGATCTCTCACATGGTCATTCTACACTGGACTTACAATACATTTTGAATGTTGGTAAACACAGTTGCATATTGTAAGTGCCTCTCTTTAGTCAGGATGTCATAAATTTTGAGAGAAAAAAAAAAAAAAACAAACAGCAAATGCAACAATAAACATTGGTTGCTGGTAAATAAACCGTTAGTAGCAACCATCACTGAAATACACTTTTGATTGCTCTGGTCGATAAAAACTGAACTTTGAAAGCTTTCAATAAATCTACCATTTATTAGAATCTTAGAGTTATCATTTGTAACCTTAGTAAATCATTTAATTAATATTCCTTTAGATTAACAAATACATTACGTTCGGTCAGTGATACGAATTAATACAGTGCTGATCTCGTATAGATTTCAGAAAAGGCTATCTCAGTAATAGTGTTACGGTGCATTTATGAATGATATACATTTGATTTCTTACACTTTGTTAACGACCTTAATTCTATAACATTCATACAATTTTCTTTGAGGGGAATACACAAGAAATCAATCATCAATTTCAATAGCCAATACACAGTTTTATTAAATGTTTATGGCAACCTTAAGGTCGATCTATCGATTAAAAAAGTGCAGTAAGTGTAAAAAAAAAGAAATAATGAAATAATCAAGAGATATAAAATGGGACTTTCTATAATAGTAAAATGTCTGATGTTTGCTTATCTTGTCCGTTGTTGTGTTTTGTTTGGTCACACACACACACATGTTGGTTTTTACTATGGTGCAGTCCAGCACTGCGTTGTTTGCACTCAAGAGAATGTAGAAAAAGAGATGTGATATGATTGTCTATGAGACAGCCATTAAAACGTATACATTACAAACATCTACAGGGGGTCTTAATGCCTTCATGTATGACAAGTATCCACACCATAAGGTAAGTTGTGAAAGGCCCCAATGATTAATGATATTCATAGGTAACAATAATCGGCCAGTGAAGTATACATGTAAAATAAGCAACACTGAAACATGAAATGACGAAATGCACTGGATAACAGGTTCCTGGCTTAGGACAGGCACATAAAGTAGGTGGCGTGGCGGGGTTAAGTATATTTTCGAGAGCTAAAATTCCCCAAATTATTTGTCAGTGGAGTGACAAAAAGACATAAAAACAAAGCATAGAAACCCATTGCATCGGATTTCAATTTTGAAGTTGTTTCTATAGTACATAACTGTACTTTGTTAAACAACAAAATCAAACGGCCACCAAGGTAACAGATGTGTTGTTTAGTCACACGAGTACGTTGAATTTGTTACCATGATATTAGTTCAGTAATGCGTTGTTAGGTAACATACGATATTAGATATGCTACCGTGGTATACTAAAGTATGGCGTAATGGCCACACGAGTATGTTGAAAATATAGAGAGGAAGCTAAAGAAAACAGAAGAACTAGGCAAAAGTCGACAGACATGGCAATCCAGAGACCACTAACAAGAAGAAACATGCCATACAATGGACATATAAATTAAAAACTAGCATACACCTGTTTTCGGTAACTCCGCCTCTTCACAGGTAGGGATCTTTCTAACGAATGCTCCATACCAGCCGACAAGATTGTGCTGTTGATCATAATATTTCTGAAGAGATAACTTCACTTAAAGAGCAATATACCCCTATTTGAGCAGTTTCTGTACCAATGACTAAGCTCTTTCTAGAAATTTCTGTATTGGACACAAGCTCTTGGAAAACGTTGAGTCATCATGTTTGTCATATAGTTTTGTAGAAAGGCTTCCTCTAGGCGATATGGTACAGTTTGTCTGTCTATAAAAGCCGTCCAAAAAAAAAAAATAAATAAATTACAAACACTTACAGGTTATCAAAAGATCTCTCGTTGGAGGGCTGCTAGGTCATAATACGGAAAGCCTGGCTGTGTACCATAGTAGGTGACGTGTGCGGAGAATGCCACGCTCAATGCACGTAAAAGATCCCGCTAAAAAGGCAATTTTTTTCGTCCCTTGCCATTCCCGTGGCAGTTAAAAGCCGTTGACCTGTTGTAACACACCCAACCCCCGCTTTCGTTAATTTGATTATTCTTAAACTTGTTCTCGTTCTGAATATGCATGAAATATTTGCATTGCAATCAACAATCAATCATTCCGTTCTGTTTATTATGTTGCAATATGAGGGGTCTTAAAAAGCTTTGGAATACCTTGTTTTTTAAGCAGAGCATATTTAATTGTTTTCTAGAATACCTTGTAGTTTATCATGGGGAAAGGTCTTACACCGAGGTATTAACGAGAGTGTTATTAGTTTGTAAAGTTACAGGTACATTACATGTAAATATATCATTTATAGGGTGTAATCTGTTTGCTATTAAAAGCACACAATGAAAACAACAAGGAAGTAGGCCATTATATTTTACATTCAAAATGGCAATCAATTCATAAAAAGGTTTGGTATGAGATAACAGTTACACCGATCTATAAGCGCAGTCTTAAGTTCAAGCTTCCTTTGGTCTCCGATCACGATCTGACTGACAGATATAATATTTGATACGTCCCGGAATGATGAATTACGGAAATTAATCAATAACAAAATACAGCAAATGAATGCTTTTTCTCTTGTTGTACATCGCATGTACAATATTTGGCGTTTAATATAAGTGTTTCTTCGAATACAAAATTAAGTCTAGGTTAAGCTGTCAAGAAATAGGGGTCGGTTTGACAGATCACTATTTGCTTTCTGAAAATTAAATTGAAAAGGAATTCAATTCAAATTGCATCTTGAGCGTTGTGCAACGAGTTAAAAAATATAATTTCATTAAACTTTTCAATTGAAGGAATTTGTATTGAGGGAGGCAATGTTCTGTATAACACTGTCTTGTTTGTTACTTAGGAACCATTACTATTTATGGCAGATTTACAGTACATTGGTTCTGATACAAGTGTTTTCCTTGTCGACGTACCGTAGCCTTACTTCAGAATCATATATTCACAAACGTATTCTTAGGAATATTTGTTTTTTATTGCCTTAATCTTTCTTTTGTGAGCTTGCACTTTAAAAAACCCAGTTCAGCATGTCGTTCTGGTACAAAGTATTCATCATCACTCATTTATATTCTTTGATCTTGAATACGCATGATAAATTTGACGCAAGACGATGAACATCATTTAAACAAAATCCAACAGAAATTAAATGGTAAAAATGTTATTTCAATTGCCTATCTTGTTATTGTTATAACATCTGGCAGGGAGAGGATTTGTGCGTTATACAACGTATAAATAAAATTGTCGTTTAGCAAGCCAACAATCATTTTTCTCATATAAGACGATTGAGGTCTAATCTGAAGACAGCAAGCAAACAATCCCGTTTTCGCGGTTGCTGAGTGGATATCTTTAAAAACCTCAAGGATACATCCGAGTTGTTTATAGTCCCAATCATCAATTTTAATGCTTATGATGATAGAGACCAGTTTTCTTCATCACTATCAAAACTCTTCAACGTCATCAATAAGGATCGTGAGAGTAAGAATCCTCTTCCAAACACCAGCTTTAATTTCAAAATTGATAAAAAATTACCATAGATTTCTAAGGCTCTTCCTTCTGATGCAGATGTAACCCTCAGTTTAGTTTGGACTCCTGTTTATTTAGATTGTTTTGGTATGTGCTTATTTAATGTCATTGTATTTTTATCGAATTTTCAACCTTTTGATTTCAAGCACTGCAGACGAGTTGTAAATCAACGAAATGACCATACAGTGCATCAAATTGATATTGGTATCTTAACTTTTGAGACGTGATTGGCTGACAGTTTTTTTATATTTCTACAATGAATATTAATCAAGATTATTACAGCATTTTTTAAGCAGAAGGCATTCTACATTGTCCTACTTAAGCATAATCAATGAGCCCTACCCCATTCCAAACAAAAAGAAAAAACATAAAATTAAGGAACTTAAGGTAAGATCGATCCATAGTAAATAGACTTTGGAGGGTTTTTATTTGTGTATATGCTCATAATTTAAAACCAAATCTGGTAAAATATCATCAGGATTGCGGTTTGTGCCTGACCTTACTAAAAAGTGTCTGTGACTCACAACACGAGATAAAACTGGGTGAGGTCGTTTGATTTTCCAGTATCTTTGGCTTTCGAAACCAGTCAAAATAACCCCAATGATAAATTTGAAAAATAAAAACAATATTGTATAATACCTAGCTGAGTCCCTACAACACCAATTATGGTTTTCCCCAGTTCTTAAAAATTTGCAGTGATTTCTCCGTTTTGAGATATTTTTGAAATTACAAAAGAACAGATCACCTTGATACCCCTCCCCCCGACTTTAATGGAAGGATATATTCAAAGACTGAAAACTGACCTCCCCATTTCTAATATTTATACACAGATACACTGAGTATTTTCTTTGAAGATGTGAATAATTTATTGATAGATTTAATGTTGCTTAATATCCATCGGTAAATGTTTCATGCATATTGTGGACGAAATGAATGGCAGTGTTGTACTAGACTGACGCGCTGAGTCGGATTTTTAAAGAAAGAAGCAGTCTACAGAAAAACATGCCACTTTACTTCTGACTCTGGGCCGACCAGCCTTTGCTCTTTCTCCTCAATTCTGCGTGCTTAGCGGAAGGGCAACAAATACCAATTTTAGTAGTTTATCATTTTGTATTTCGGGGCCTTTTACAGCTTCCGTTATGGTATGGATTCCGGTTCATTATTGAAGACCGTAATGGGACCTGTAGAAGTTTAATTTCGAATGTCATATAGTGGATGGCTGTCTCTTGGACAATAATGCCACATCTCCTATTTTTATATTGTAAGAAAGTGGATTTGATTCAGGATTCAGCAAAAAAAGGAATGGATTTAAGAGGACTCAAAGCATTAGAATTTATTATGAAATTAATTTTTTTTGTGGTAAAATGCAAATATTAAATTGATATTTTTAAGCTGAACTTATATAATCCTGATGGAGCATATGACAAGAAGAATCACCAATAATAATCATTTGTCAAACTGACACAGAAATATCAGATAACAAGGGATCATTATAATCCATCAAAATAGCAACTGCTATCAGAGTCTTCACAATTCCGCCATTTAAAATCTATAAGCCAGTATATATCCAACTGTTCAAATTAATTTCTAAATATCTCACATAGTTTAGATATTGAATATCATTAAACAACCAATAAAGTACCTCGGAAATTACAGATTCAATTAAAACTTTTCACAATCGTCTCGAAAACTGTAATATTTCTCTGGCATTTATTCTATATAAATCAATCAAAACTGACGGCAGCATTATCATTTGTGTTATAATCTGTCACTTGTGAATTTCTGTTTCACGTCAAAAATTATCTTCTAAATTATGACAGAAATCGCAAATGTGAATAGAATCATTATTTAGTAATTGTTTCCGATGGCTTGGTTTAGCTGAATTAAAACGTAATAGTAACACAGCTTCCAGCAGACGTCCGTTATTATTGTGGGAGATTTACAATTGATTCGTTACGGAAATAATCACAGCTTTATTAGTTAAAAGCAATACCATTTAAATGTCCAGAGACTTTAAAAGTACTACCAAATAAATATTGAATATTACAAACAATAAAAGACCACAAAATAATATTTACGTCAAAGAGTACGTTTCACTGACCTGAATCTCTCTTTTTTTATTAAATCTAGAAAAATCAATGGAGGGAATCTACATGATGCTTGTATAGGCAATGCGAAAAAAGGTTTCCGGTAATTTTGTATATTTCTGATTTTGTATACACTCTTTGTTTTTTCTCCATTGGTCTCCACTCATTTGGAAAATTTCGTCGTTTTCAATTTTATAAAGGTATATTAGATTTCTGATTTAAGACAATTTAAAATGTTTTTATATATCTATGTGTAATGTCAGCAAAATAAACTTGGTAGTAACACAAATGTAAAAATTAAAGAGTTGGAATTTAGTGTTAAGTGTGAAGATCAAGATTAAACTAAACAAGACGAAAAATACACCAATATCTTCCAAACACATACAAACGGAAACAATAGAGCCAAAAGACACCTTTGGGTGATATATAAATAAATAAATACAAATATAAAAAATGAAAAGATATAATGTAGTAAATGTCAGAGAGAATGCTCTCCGACCACGAGAAAAACAGAGGGAAATTTTTAAAAAATCTGGAGGCTTCACAAGGCATCCGACAAAGGTTCTAAAGCGCCCCAAATACAAATTCTCCAAAACTCGAACAATTCAAGTCTTCTCCGTCTCCGATTAGGAGGATGGAGAGATCGATAGTGAGCGTTATATTACGACTGGATTATTCATAAAAAATGTACATAAAACAAAACATTCAACACAAAGACAAACCAATGACCACGATTTCTGACTTGGGACAGGCCCATGAGACATGCGGTGGGGTTAAACTAGTTTAGTGGGTACGTTTATGCTAATGCATCGAATCTGTGCATCAATTTCATTCTATATTTGATTATAATAATAAAAATGATAATAATAATAATGATAATAATAATAATAATGATTATAATAATCAACATCAACATCATATAGAACAGCCGTGAAAATTAATGTTACTACAACGTTTTTTCAACGACGTTCATGCAAATATTGCCTTTATCCGGAATCCAGTAACGCCGATTTGAACAAACCCAATAAAACGCGACGGTTTTAAGAGTCTGTCCATTGACAAAGCAGGCAAATCATATGATATGGATGGCACATCGTTAAATTAATCAACAGTTGTTTTATCCAATGCAATGTGTACCTCATGTATAAGTCTGAAAGAATAGGGATTTTTTCTGTTTGAAAAGGGAATGACTCACAATATGTTTTCAAATATCCCAAACATATGTATTTTTGCAGAGTTATCTCCCTTTATTTCGAAGATTTTAGTGCTTTCTTTGTAATTATTACACCCAAACTGTTGTAGTAATCATTTATCAACATCCATTCATAGAAAACACATGTGTGATATCAAATGGATCAATTTTTCTTCAAAACAAAGTTTTGCATTTGATACCCACTGTCTGGATCTTCCTTGGACAGCCTCCTAATTGTTCTTTGTATCGATGGCCACGAAACATGCCACGAAGCATGTAACTGTTGCGTTTCACACAAATGCTTTTCATCGTAGACTCGTAATTAACGAACAGGATAAATTGTATCATATTTACCTAGATGAAGAGCGATAAGAGAAGAACAACTTGTACGGTACAATACGAATATTACGTACTCTTTCTAAAAACAACCTATCGTTTTTGAGACACATTTTGATTTTTTCAGTCTACGTCAATTTTCCAATCCATAAAAAATCAGTCATAGTCATTAAAGAAAATGTCATTTAAAAAAAGCTACATTTTTTTATGTTTATAATCAAATTTCAAAACTAAAATCATTTGATGTTCGTATGTCCCTTTCATTTTACGACAAATAAATAACTTCGGAACTCCGTTAAAATCGTCTACGTTGTATATTCAAGAATCGTTGTAAATGATTAAAAAGGTGTATATTCCGAAACTTGCATAATTATTCAAATTATTTACATAAAAACTTGTATTTTTATTACATGTAACCTCGTGATTCGGCAAACTTTTTTATTTGTGCGTCAAGGTCATGATTGAGTCATGAATAAATCACGTGGAATAAATTATTTTATCTTGAATATGTGTCTATCGTGGAGATGGAGATGGTTATGTTTATCGGAATATCATTTTCATGAAAGTTTAACTATCACAATTTACTTGATACTAAATGGATATTTTCGTCTATTACTGCTTTTGTTTTCCTTGATTTTCTTTGATGTCCCATGTGCTTTCCCAAGTCAGGAAATGTGGTCATAGGTTTCTCTTTGTCTTTATTGTTCTGTTACATGTACATACTTGATAATATTCAGGTCAGAGCGTTATTATTTTACGCATACACGATTTTTTTTTATTTCGGGCGATTTAGAGCTATTCACAAGAAGTGGTTTTCCAACCTTGTTGAAGGCCTTGTGGTGACCTTTGTAAATTCATCTGTTTTTCTCGTGGTTGAAATACAGTCTCTCTGACATTTACCCCATTTCTTTTCATTTTCATATTGGTGTGATTAGACAAATTTTAAAACATTTATTCAGTGTTAGCCTCTAATCCATTATATACCTCTATATTGCGCAGAATGGTGGCACTCTCTGGGACAATATATTATTTAACATGTAATATTTACAAAAAAAGAAACGTACAATTTTCCTTAAAGCATCAATTAAAAAGAATGTCGTGTTTCATTACGATGACTCAGATGTCATTGGAAATAATCATATTATGATCTCCTGCGTCGTAGAAACACTGAAGGTTGATGAAACGTGTATCTCTGATTAGAATTTCACACAATAAAACTTCAGCATTTTATTTTCTGATGCAATTCTCTATAGTTTTCAAACCAGTGGAAGATAAAGATATACCTTTTGAATATATACCTGTAACGGAAATGTGTAAATGTGACCATAACGTCATAACTCTTAATAGTTTTTATACAAATTTTATATTACATGTAAATTATGTGGATAATAACAATCTCGTGCTAGATGTTTACATCTAACTAAAACTTTCTAAAATATTTTGACTCATCCCATTTTCAGTTCTCTGTGCACCTGTGAAGGTCGTTTGTAGACCGAAATATTGCGTTCAATTCAATTCAATTTTATTTTTATATGTTGTAATATTTTGTACATATAGTATATATTTATATATATATATATATATATGATTAAAAGCTATCGTTTTATCATATTTGAAGCAAATAAGCATACATGCTGTACAAAAACCACACACAATAAGAATGTATACACTCCGACAAAAGTTAAGCGCCACCTTATTTATTTTGTAAATATCTTTTTTAAAAGTTATATTTATAACATGTGGTTTTGCGACTACATATTTGTCAACATAAACTTCAATTTGACATGCGATACGTCATCAA
>JARWCS010000007.1:60567-71360 GCA_034783895.1 Geukensia demissa | reverse complement strand
TATTAATGTCAATTTTACGGGGGTATGCATCTGTTCTGTTGGGGCTCCTCTGACAACAGAGCTCTAGTTTAACTTGTTTTCGTCCTGAATATGCATGAAATTTGCCACTGGACATTAAACAACAATCAATCAATCATAAAGCATTTGTGTGCTTCAATGCACAGATGTAATGTTGTCGACATCTAGCAGAAAATTCCACTCTAACCAGTGCTAGGGGCCATCTTGAACTTACAGTGAGGTGCTAGTCATGTGTTGACGGTCTCACAGTGACTTTGAAATGAAGAACAGCAATCAAAGTGCTGCTCCTTTGCTTGGAATTAACTTGCATATATATCATGAATATATACACCAAACCCTTTCTTTCTATTTAATCAGGATCAACTTAAACCAGTATAAAGGTAACCTGATGCATTTACACTGGTACTTGGGTTGTGGCTTAACTTAATCTGGGTTAAAATTGAAACGTTAAAATCAAAAGACCACAAGCAACATTACTAATTATGACCTCATATTTAATCCACATTTTGTTTTCACATTACAGTTCCGGATTAACTTGATCTGGATTAACTTAATGTGGATTAAGTTAATCTGGATTAAATCAAACCTAGTGGGAATGCAATGTGACTAAATCCACATTTACCTGAGTAAATCTGGATTAACTTTCGTAGTGTGAGCAGGCCCTAAGATAAACTCATATTAAGGTTGCCATATTGTAACAATAGATTTATTGCTTGTCAAATATAATAAAATACACAAATATTTTACATGTCTAACACAAAAACTAACTTTACCACAATTTTACCCAGATTTGAAGCATACATGAAGCCTATTAGCAGAAAACATTGACAATCTTTCACGGAATTTCTTTTTTATCCAGTTTTTGATATAAATCAATGACTTTAAATTACACTTGCATTAAAATGGGAATAACTGTTTGTATTGTAAGCTTTTAGGACGAAAATCTTGATTTTACTGTCGCAAATATGTGTTTACCTGGCTCCACTATGTGTCACCAGGTAAACTCAATTTGGGACATTAAAATCCACAATTTATGTCCTCAAAGCTTTAAATGCAATACTGTTATCTCCTAATTTGCTTACCTCCCTCTTTGCTAATAAAACATTTGGTACGATATGTGGTAAACAGCGGCTTAACATCAACACTACACCTTCTGTATCTGATCCAACAATCTTTGATACCTAGATATAATCAAAATAAAATATCACCACTTTACTGAATTACTGGTGGCAAACAACAGCTTAACATCAACACTATACCTTCTGTATATGACCCAACAATCATTGATACCTAAATATAATCAAAATAAAATATCAACACTTTACTTATCAGCAGCATAACATCAACACTTCACTTTCTGTTTCTGATTCAACGATCTTTGATACCCAGATATAATCGGAATAAAATATCAACACTTTAATAATTCTTGGTGATAAACAGCGGCTTAACATCAACACTACACCTTCTGTATCTGATCCAACAATCTTTGATACCTAGATATAATTAAAATACAATATCAACACTTTACTGAATTACTGGTGGCAAACAGTGGCTTAAAATTAACACTACACTTCTGTATCTGATCCAACAATCTTTGTCAACACATTAATAAGCAAAATTTTTCTAATTTTGGAAAGTATTTTTTGGGGATTTTTTTTAAAACCAATAAAGAAATAAGATGCTTAGAGAATTAAGGAATAACCTCTGGTCCAAATGCTGAGTTAATAAATAAAAGAATTTTAATAATCACACATTTTTTCACAAAGGGGTTTTTTAATTATATGTTAACTTCTTTTCAATGCAGTATGAACTCAAATGACCTTGAAGTCTAGGTCAATTAAATATATTTATACAGACCTCATTAACCAATCTGTTGTCTTTAGACACATGGAAACACACGTCTCTCAAAGACTGCTGGAATGCCATGGAAGTTTTACTGAAATATTCAACACAACATTATTAAGACATTATTATTTTTAAAGAATGCGAAAAAAAATTGAATATCTGCATTATTTTTATTATGTCAGTATAAGTAATTGACAGATTGATTGATATAATATTGCCTTTCAGTCCAGAAGCAAAAACTTTATGTTTATTCAGAAGGATTTCATGATAATAATGTGAACAAAACCACGACAATGAGTCAAATTTTTAAGGTGTTCGTTCACAGGGCCGAAGGGAGACATGCCAACAGACCAGACACACTAACCATCCCACAATCAAGATGGTTGTATGATCCAACTGTGCAAACTCATTTGACTTTATCACCATTATTAAAATAAATATATTATAATAACCTGGTGGTCAATTGGTCAATGGGTGAAATGTCAGACCCCAAGGCCACAAAATCTGTTTCCTGTTTATATCATCCACTATCTATGTACAAATTTTCATTATGATATCATAACTCATTCATTGAAAACTACCTTTGAACTGAACCTTTACCTCTTATGGACAGATATGGATGTGTAAGTGGGGCATAAAATTTGCTGAAATTGTGCTACTATCATTTTTTTAGCTTTCACAATTTCACTGTGTTGAAGTATTAATAAAGACTACAGAAGGTAATATTTGGCAACAAATCATGTTTAAAATTGTATATCATTAATAAATCATGTATGGGTTTTCTTCTTGCATTCACACCGACTTGTAAATCCTTGTGTTATACTTTGTTTTGACCCTAGCAGGGATCGAACCCAATACCTTCCACAATCAAGGCGAGCACGCTAATCACTATACCACCGAGACGGTCTTCATTAAAAAAAAAAAGAAAATTAGAAACTGGACCACGGATTTTATATCGAACCTATGTGAGTGATGTGATACCATTGACAACAAGCTTACAAGATATTGCATCATTTGCTTACAAGATATTGCATCATTTGTTTGTATCAAGGAAACATCTGAGAGTTCCAACTATATTTCAATATGAAGTAGTTGATTAAAGACAATTGAATATCTTATGATGAATTGTTGTTTAGTGCTCTATATAGAAAATGAGTCAATGGTTAGGAGACCGTACTACATCTCAAGAAGAAGTGGAAGAAAAATCAAAACCAAGAAGTCATAATAATGTCATTAGCAAGGTTTGCATTCATTTAATACACAACATTAACTGAAGATTTTGAACATTCGTCATTATATATACCCTGTATAATTATCTTACCGTGAACTAATGTTTTCATGATTAACAGCATTGATTAGTCCCACATCAGGTGGTTTATCCTTGGGTGGCTGTTTATCGTCAGGTGATGGCTGGTTTAAATCAGGTTCTCTCATATTATTATCTTCCTCCTGATTGGTTACGGATGATTGAGATGTATTGTCACATGGTATTTGATTGCCAGAAAGTGTTTCAGACCCATCCCCCATTTCTCGTATAGAAAACATTCCATTCTCAACAACATCTATACTGTTTTCTGATAAGTTCAGTGACACTCTGTCTATATTTTCAGATCTATGGCTAGAATCCTGTGGCTTGGCAGGTGTAGAATGGATCATTTTATCATTGTCAAACTTTTTACTGAAAGAAAATATACGCAATATATATTGCCAAATATAAATAATACACTTCTCTGTAAATATGAGACTTGTATTATGTCGCCTTAATAATTTCACCATAAAATACCAGTGTCATATTGTATTTTGAACCTGGGATGGGACAATTTTTACAAAACAATGTGAAACTCCCCAATATATCAAAGATAACCCATGTTTGATATATAATAAAATTTTTAAGACTTGGATTGAAATCATCATCATTGATACAGCAGGATTGATAGAGCTGGAGTGTGATTTAGTTGATTTCAGTTAAACCTTCAAACATTACAATCTCTGTAGGTAACAAAACATTACAATCTCTGTAGGTAACAAAACATTACAATCTCTGCAGGTAACAAAACATTACAATCTCTGCAGGTAACAAAACATTACAATCTCTGTAGGTAACAAAACATTACAATCTCTGTAGGTAACAAAACATTACAATCTCTGTAGGTAACAAAACATTACTAAAGGTACAAGGTAATTGTGAATGTTATCAAATTTCATGTAAATTAAAAAAGGAAAAATTCTTAACCCATGCCTCAACTGATCTTGTCTGAGATACCAGCAATATAAAACTTCTGTATTATAAATTCTATTGACATCTATCAAAGAATAAAATTCCCACAGAGCATACAAGTCAACATTTGCTATTTTTACATTTTAGAGAGCACAAATCATACAAAATTTTCCTCACTGGGCCCATTTTTGAGTTTTGCCCATCTAAAACTTCTGTACTACTGTGACAATATCAATAAAAAAATAAAATTGTAACAGAGCTAACAAGGCAATAGGTGATAACCAGGCCTAATTTGAATTAATCAAATGACCTTTCAATTTAAAAGTTTTGTACAAATTTTATCTTAATCCAAAAAAATCAAATTTCTCGATAGAGTACTAAAATTTTTTGAAAAATATGAAAGTTTTCAAGGGGAATGACTTAAAAGAAATATTCAAACTGTGCCAGTTTTAATTAAAACTTGCCAGATTTTTAATGTGCTAGCTCAAGTCCCCAGGAAGACATGCCACTTTACCCGAACACATTATTCTGACTCTGGGCCGACCAGTATTTGCTCTTACTCCTTAATGCTGCATGCTTAGTGGGGTAGCAGCAAATACCAATTTTCATGTCTTTGGTTTGACCCGGCCGGGGATCAAACCCACGACCTTCCGCACTCAAATCAAGCATGCTAACCATTACACCACCAAGGCAGTACTTGCCAAAGAAACTGTCTATATAACATGTCTAAAAAAAATTTTAGAACCCAATCCACTGTAAACAAATTTTTAGAATGCAATTAATCAGTTTTACTCCATGTAAAAGAACCTATTTTACCTTGAATAATCCTCCAGTTTTAACACTAATTGATCTTTCTCTATTTTACAACAGTCTAATTCCACTTCTAACTCGGAGATTCTTATTTCCTGAAACACATATACATATCAAATAAGGAAGGTCAAGGTTGAAACTATCCTCAATATCTCACCTGATAGGGCAACTAGTTTTACTGATAATTATTTTAATCTCATCTCAAAATCTTACATTATTCTATTTTTAACAATCTTCTGTTCACTATTTTATGTTTGCCGGTAAAGATTCATACATGTGTCACAAGGCACTTTAAAGTTTTCAAAATATTGTTTCTTATAGAAGTCAGGGGCATATTTTTATTCAACTTGGAGTAACATTTTTATTCCTACAACTGGGTGTAACATTTTCAACAAAAATATGATGACCATACATCAGGGCTTCAAGACCAATAAGACAAAAATTTGAATACTGACAATGAAGACTGCAAAGGCAATGAAAATGCAAAAATGTATGGCACATTTGCGATAAAACATCTGCATGGTACTAAAATTAGGTAAAGTTCAGAACAGCCCATTGTAAATTAAAGATAAAGATATGGTATATCTTATAAATATTTACATACTATGTATCTCCAGATTATGAAAGGTTTCTTTATATGGTTCAGCCAATAAAATGTTTTTTTTTATGTTTCAATGGAGTAAAACAAAGAACAGCTGGTACTGTTATGTTTATTTGTATCAAAAAGCAATGATACTGTGGAATTTACTGACCATTTCTTGACATAGCAGCTTATGCTGTTCTTGTAATGAAGCAATTCTTTCATCTTCAAACGAGGCCATGCATTCAACATTACGCGTATCTACCAGTGGTGTTGAATGGCAGCCGAAATCTTTATAAAGGTGGAGCAGGTCTGGAGGTCTTGGGATATTAAGACCAACATCATCCCAATCCTCAAAATCCTACAAAAACATTGATAAAATGTCAAGGGAGAGAGAGGTCTTAAGTTTTTAGGTTAATGTCATCACAGTAGAATAGAGAGATATTAATTAAAAATTTGAATATCTTCAAATATCAGGACTTATTGTCCTACTGTCAATGAAGAGTGGATTGGAAAATGGGAAATTTTGCATCACAGTTACAGAAACAAATTTTTCTTTGTAATTTGTAAATCTTAAATAGATCTAATATGAGATGATATTAGAACCCCAGTATGGTATTTATTACTTTAAATGAGAGGTTACATTTGTAAGAAAATGGCAGGAAAATATCCAAAATTGTATAATAATCTCATAGTATTGTGGCACCATTAGTTTAGAAAGAGAAAAATGTTTCTTGCATAAAAAGTCATATTTATTACTAATTGTGTATTTTTCTTACATAAGAGATTTTACAATTTTACCTATATGAAAATGGCTGCAATTTTTCAATGGAAAACATGTATGAAAAATTTCAAGATTTGACGTTCCATTCTCTAAAGGTAAGCAAAGCATTTTTGGTAAATTCAGAAACAACATTGTTAGTTGTTTCATTTGCTTATTCAAGGGTAATATATCATATTGGCCAGCTCATCATGGACAGTAGTCCTACATATCCTGAATAATGACCATTATCAGTGACTTGTTATAACTGTATTGTCACAAATAACCGCAATAATTTAATGCAAAGAGGCAACTGATTAATCTTATCACATGCACTGTGAATTGTGTGTACTTTTTTTAATATTGACAAATACAGATACAAACACACTTTAAATATTAATTTGGCTTCAGTGAACTGTACAGTTAAGTAAAAATCAAACTTTAAAAAAATCTCTTTACCACTGAAAACATCAGATAAGTTAAATTATAATTCTGTAATTGATATTTGTTAACCAGGAAATTTAACTTGTTTTTCTCAGAGAACATGACAGAAGTTTATTTATAAATATTTTATGAGTGATATTCATTAACTAGGAAGTTTAAATCACCTGTTCCTCATTTTGATTTAAGAACCCCACAGATATTTATTTATAATTATTCTGTAAGAGATATTCATTAACTCTATTTAAAAGAAAGAATGTGGAATACATGCCAGAGAGGCACAATCCACACCTTAAATGTTATAACAAATATTCAAAAGCCAAATTTAACTGGGCTGGGGGTCCAAAAATAGGAAGATCAAATGTTATGAATTTCTAGTTACATTCATGGACCAAGAGAAATATCAGTTCATGACATAATAAATGCTGATAAGCCCAAATACAAACAGCTAAGCCAAATAAAAAGATAATAACAGAGGGAAATTTCACAAATTACATAGCTAGAAAGATGTAAACTGTATTTTTCCAACATACATTCCAGTACCCAAAAATAAAAACCAGCATACAACTAGGACATTTAAATCACCTGTTCTTCGTTTTCCTCTGAGAATGTGACAAAAGTTAATTTATAATTATTCTGTAAGAGATATTCATTAACCAGGAAGTTTAAATCACCTGTTCTTCGTTTTCCTCTGAGAATGTGACGGAAGTTAATTTATAATTATTCTGTAAGAGATATTCATTAACCAGGAAGTTTAATGCCTTTCTCTCCAGTGGTTTGATAGCATCATCTTTACTCTGTACAATATTATCTTCACTTGTTTGCTCTGCAGGTACTAAATCTGTTTCTGTGAAAAATAGTTATCACAAAATACACACCATGTATTATTAAAATACAAAATGTATTCATTTTCTTTCTGATATATAAAAATAAGATTTTCTTTAATTAAATGGTATTAAACATAGTTAAATCGGCAATCTACAATGATAAATTTACCCCTCAATATGTAGATTACATTCCAAATTTTAACTATCATCTCCTTCCTAATTTTTTAACAAGAAGTAGTATCTTCAAAATTCTAACATTTTTGTGGATATAAGGTATTAATTGGCAAGTCAAAATATGTAGAACCCACAAAAATAAAAACATTTAGTATTTATAAAAGTGCATTGATGAGTTAAAATATTTAAACAAAAGAGTTTATTTTTAAAAATAATTGACCTTGTAAATGATTTATAACATAAATTCATGGTTATCTACAAATAATTACCAGCTTCTTTAGTCAAACTAGCTCGCAGTGACTTGATTGTGTCATGGGCTTTTCTCAGCTCAAATTCCAAAACTACAAAACAAAATTAACAGACATTAAAATGGTTTCTATATAGTAAGCATTCTACTTTGGTTAAAATTCTTTAAGTGTTATTATAATTCATTTCTGCATATTTTATTTTATCGGAAAGACATTTCAAACTATCTTGCGGTAATGAATGTAATTTGTTGTTTTTGGACACATTATTCTGACTCTGGGCTGACCAGTCTTTGCCCTTACTCCTAGATACTGCATGCCTAGCAGAGAAGCAGCAAATAACAAATTTGATGTCTTTGCTTAAACCTTGCTGGGGATCAAACCCACGACCTTCCACACTCAAAGCCAGCAGGTTAACCATTACACCAATGAGGCAGTTGCAAGAAAGTTGAAGGTTTAACTATCTCAACTACAGAAACTTCTCTTAAAAAGCGCTAACAATGTAAGATTATGTTTCTCAAATTCGTCAACAGAGTTATTCAGCAATTCATCTTCCTGACTCTGCTAGATGTAATAATGTCTGTCCACTTCTGCTTAACTACATGTGGGATTTTTATCACCATCAAGTGGTGTAAAATTTACACACAAAAAAGTTAGAAAAAAAAACAAAGCAAGGCATTTATGTAAATAAGAAAATGAAAGGTAGTGGTATAGCCATGTAATGGGTTTAGTCATGCTCTAAGGTGTTACAGTTCTTTGTTGATTAAACCCTAATAGAGACTTTAAAAGAACAGCAATATTGACACAGTGGATTATTTCTAAATTGCACAATATGCTTTACATGAACAATCATCCTGTATTAATTTTCCAATAAATTCTATCCTGAAAAAACAAAACAGATACTTAAAATTATTAGTGTATAACTGTCATGCCATTTAACATATTGCTAAATATACACCATTGTACATTGTAGACATTTTAAAAAATGTGATGGGATTCTGGTAATGTCAGTGTTCTGATTTCATTGGCTAAGGCATCACTGTTATAACACTAAGCATGCAAACTGGAATGTACGCGGGCAGGAGTTTAATATATAAATTGGTCCATTATAAATACTCATTGGATGACAGTGAGACAGTGGCATATTCATTGGTCAATGAGGAGACTACATACAGACATTTTGTCAGCATTGCATTATATACAAACCAGACCTCTACTCATTGAATAGCAGTGAGACAGTGGAATATTTATCTGTCAATGAGGTGACAACTTCATATAGACAAATGTCAACATTGTTTTATATACAAACCTGCTACTCTTTCATCAACCTGACCTCCGCCATCATCTGAATATCTGGCAAAATCTAACGAGTCAAATGTCTGTATACTGGAAGCTCTTTCTATTAAAAAAAATATAATAAAAAAAGATATTATAATCAAAATCATTATAGAATTACTAATTCCAGAATCCAATTCATTTTTAAACATACTAAATAAATTCCTTGACATTTCAACCACATTTTTGGATTTTTCAAATTTGTCCAGCCATTTTACCTCAAATTTAAATTGACCGAAACCAAACCTGAATCGTACGGGTATTCTGTACGTTGTCTAAAAAAATCACCTAACATTTAAAGTCTTATAGTGAAATGCCATTACCCAAGGGGAACCACCTATATAAAAATATCATTTTGACTTCCAGAAAATCTCTTCATATAGGCCATGTATTCAGAGGGTTATAAAATCTTCCCACATCAACAGAAATAAACAAGATTAGAACCAAATTAATCCTAATAAATTTATCTTTCAGTAGGAGTCAAAACAAAACAAATCTATGCGTTAATTTTAATATGTTAGTAAATCGAGTATGAATACTTTGTTTTGATTTGCACTATTTTTGCCTATGTTCTTAATCTGGTTGGTTAATTTAGTATATTGACACCTAATATATGGTTAAAACTAAGTATGAATTTGGTGGCCATCTTGAATTTCAGAATGGTATGAAAAACATAACTTTTGTAGAGGATCATAAACTGATAATTATTCCAACAAATCAGTTTATTTGACTGGGTAGTTTCTGACAAGAGGAGCTTTGAAGTTTAAGCTAATCAGAATGCATATGTGGCCCATGTTTTTTTCAGTAAGTAAAATAAACATGCCTTTTGTAGAGGACCATCTAATGCACATCACTGTGATGTTTGTCCTTAACTGGCTTAGCAGTTTTAGAGAAGATTGAAATGTTAGAATGGTCAGACAACGGTTGAAAAGGGATGGTTATAACTCACCTGATCCAAAGTGTCTCTCAGAGCACTCAGTTCAGCAGGAAACTACAAACATGTGTCATAATTTCCTTGAAAAGCATGTTAGGGCTGGTATGGATTAATAAATAAAAATCAAAATTAGTGCCCATATCAGCCCTGAGAACAAATATGGATTTTGAATTTATATTTCATATTAGCTCTCATATCATCCTTAAAGGCATAAGTGAAGCTTTTATCAGCGTTGAAGGCATAAGTGAAATTTGTTGACTTACAGAAATAAATATGTTAAAATTTGATTTTTTGTATCATGACAGGACTTGTATGTGTTAGCAGCCCTGATGTTTCTGGGACTGACATCCTGCCAGCATGCCATCATTAGATATGTCTCCAACTTCTCTACCAGTGAAAGGGTTACAGTGTTTGACTACTACTCTTTGTGTATTCTTGTCTTTATTTTTGTATCATTCCATGTAATATTTGCTATCTACATTTACCTCACAGTAAGTATTTACACGGTGGCCATATGATCAACACTCTTAAGTTTTAATCAACACTCTAAATGTTCACAACCCACTCTAAATGTTCAAATAATTCATTTCGAAGAGTAACGTTCAC
>JARWCS010000007.1:34433-50673 GCA_034783895.1 Geukensia demissa | reverse complement strand
TTTATCACAAAAAATCCGAAGAACTAGAAATAAATTTGGATTAGACTTTTATTTTAAATCATCCCGTGGAGTACCCCCAAGTCGTTATAACAACTTCTGACGTACAGATCATTGATCACGTGCTAATAATAACTGAAAACAAAAAGCAATACACATAATTTGAATATTATTACGCTGAACAATAGCAATGATTTGGTTAAAATCTATATTCAGAATATAGAAAGTTGTTCCTAATTGAAAGAATCATTAGAAAATTGATTTGCAGTGAAAATATATGAATAATAACAAGTGAATAATTGTGATTAACTTTGGTTTATGACCTACTTCGAGTCGCGGAATACACATCACAGAGCAAGTGCCCATCATCCATGTTTGTTTCACTTGAAGAAAATGGAGGAGCAAAAGATTATTTACAACAAGAATGTAGAATGAAACCTTACCCCTTGGGAGTAATGCGTGGATGGCCCTCTCGGTAAAGCATGAGGGGAGAACATTCTTAAGTGATTTATTTTACGTTTTGTAATGGGATGTCCTAATAGTAAGTTGGTACCGGAGGGTCCAACAGGCCAACAAGTAGTTGAAGTTTTCGGAAGTCGCACTCAGACACAAACACGAAATGATAGACCGAGGGATCCAACAAAGGACCCACGTGGGTCGGGTCCGCCACCCGAGGGAGAGAGACTGCACCGTAAAGTGAAGAAATACAGGGATAAATTTGATCCAAGAGTTACAGCCAAATATGATATCAAGGCCTTAATAGGCAGGGGAAATTTCAGCAAAGTGGTTAGAGTTGAGAATAAAAACACAAGGCAACCTTATGCAATTAAAATGATTGATCGGTTAGAGGGTAAGGAGGTGTTTGAATCAGAAGTTGCTGTTTTACGGCGCGTAAAACATACATATATTATACAGTTAATAGAAGTGTTCGAATCAAAAGACAAAGTATACATGGTTATGGAACTTGCAACGGGTGGTGAACTTTTCGACAGAATTATAGCCAAAGGATCTTTCTCAGAACGAGATGCAACCAGGGTATTAAAAATGGTGTTAGAGGGTGTTCATTATCTACATGGACTGGGAATAACCCATCGAGATTTGAAACCGGAAAATTTATTATATTATCACCCAGGGCATGATTCAAAAATAATGATTACTGATTTTGGTCTCAGTGCTAGTAGAAAGGGACCAGAGCAGTTTATGCGGACTACATGTGGCACTCCTGAGTATATTGCTCCAGAAATAATTGCACGGAAACCATACAATTGTCAGGTGGATATGTGGGCTATTGGTGTAATTACCTACATTTTACTCAGCGGAACCATGCCATTTGATGATGAAAATAAAACACGGCTTTACAGACTCATTTTAAAAGCTAAATACAGTTATGTTGGAGAAGTGAGTTTAATTATGATTTTCGCGATAATAAAAGTGTCATACATGTACATGTAATATTGGGGAAGAAGAAATTTTTCATAGGCTAGCTTAAAAAGTTTGATAAGTGCCATGTTTTTAATGATAAAAAATAAACTTATAGCCCAAAGATCCCAGTTTTACTTCTATCAAAATGATCAATCAAAAGTATACATGCAACTGATTTTTTTATTGGGGTCTTAGTCTGGTATCATAAGCAGATTTAATAGGCTCCACTGCATATTAATTATACATTATAATGACCCAAGGTACATTGTAGCTATATCAAGTAACACTAGGTGTGCCACTGGGTGGATTAAGCATTTTGTAAACAATTCAAGATGGTGGTTTTCAGGCATAGATTCCTGGAGCGCCAGACCATAGCCTTTCATCTAGACATACATTATTTAGCAAGGCACCATGCCTTGCCCCTTTCCATTGATGCCCTGTACCTTTTATTAGATGCCTCTGCCATTTTTCTCTGTGCTCATGTAGAAAAACAACCTTTGAAAAGTGCTTGGAGTTGTCATTTCGTAATGGAAACCAAATATATCTAGACATCACACAGATATTATACTGATACAGACCTATCAAGTTTAATGCAGAACATGAAGCTGTGAACCTTGTGCATATTTTATGTAGATTTTGTTTACCTACTTTCGAAACCAACCAGACAGGCAGGTTTTTTTTCTCAAGTTTCTCAAGTTTTTTCAAAGTTTGAATGTATGTTGAAGGGGAAGACAAGTCTAAATATAACAGTTGCCAGGGCATCATAAATAAAAAGCTGGTCTCAGAAAAGGGCAAGGGCGTCACAAGAATTGGGGCAGGTGCTGCACCCTGTGCTACGCTCAAGATAATCACTGATTAATGCAAGTATTAATCATGACAATGTACATTGTCATTTTATATATCGACCTAAGATGGTAGAAAGTGGCTTATCTACACAAATGTATCACTTTAGTGATGAATACCTACTTTATATGGGAAAGGCTTTATTTATATCACACATGTAATAAGTGCTACTTAAATGTCCCTTTTTGCATAACTTCCAATAGTATTTGAAAATATTTCACTTAGCTTTTTGTTTACACCTATCACCTTCATGATGACAAAACTTTCTCTTGTGGAGAGAAGTTATATATTTACTAAAAATTTATAATAGTCCTATTGGCAGAAAACAAGCTAAATATGTTCCATAGTAGATACATGTACAATTCCCACTTTTCGTAACCAAGGATACATCTGTTATTTGTATGTTTTTGTAAGAGTTATCTCCCATGTCTTAATAAAGAGCTCTGTATTGTGAGAAAATCTTGAATCTTGCTATTTTGTTCTCAAAATCCATTATATTGATGGAGAGAAAAAAATTTGGTTGATGCGCATTGATAAAATAAACAAAAAGATTGACTTTTGTGATAAATTCAAAAATAAAAACATAAATTTTACTGTTAAAACTATATTAATATACTGTCCCATATTGGAGACAACTCTCACAAATCCAGAGATACAAAAAGATCCAATATATGCAGAAGAACTTATCATTTCCAATTATGTGATTACCTATGTTATTGTACAGCAACGTTTGATTACATATCTTAAAGTTAATGTGCTATATTGCTTTAAAAAGTGATGTCATTGATGTTTGAAATTAATGTTTTTTTTTAATTTTAGCATTTAAACAATAAAAGGGTTATTGCATGAATATTAATGAACATTAACCCTGGTAGAATATCAATTGCAATCTCAAGCTCATGCAATACAATGTTCTACTCGGGACAATATTCACCAATTTTTGTGCAGAAACCCTAGATATTATCCCATATTTATTAGCAATAAGTTTTCTGAATGTTTTTCACTGGGATTATTTTGGCATCATGGTTAATATTAGGGCTGATATGCATTTTACAATGTAAACCAATATCAGCCCTCTGGTTTGGTAAGGAAGCAGATATATATGGATTTTACAGCCCTCATATACTATCCCTCAAGGAATTTTGACACCACCTTCACTTAGTTTTGTGCTGTGTTTTCAGGCAATAATTAATACATGTACAATACATGTAATATGAGCAGTTTAACTACAAAAATATATTTTTTTTATTAAACATATGCAAAATAGAAATAATTTGTTTGAATTCACAAAAAATAATACATTAATTAAAAAAAATTATGTACAGGAATACATGTATGTGATCAATAGATCATTACATGTCAGTTTTCATGTCAACCCCGGTATCCCACTACCAGTATTGTTCCTTGGGCTAGGGTCCGCTGAGCCTTAGCCCTATATGCTGGTCTGAGGATGATACCTTGGTTGATATGGAAAATGACATGTAATAATCTATAAATATAAATATCTTTTTCCAGTGGTAATATTTAATATTAGCTGCAGGGGCCTGGGTGGCCGAATGTAGCTGTAGAGATCACTGCAGCCTATCACCTTTACGGCATGAGTTTTTGCTTGACTTTGTACCATAAAAAAACGGATTGAGTTTAACTCGCATCACAGATGATAAGGTTTTTCAGTTATCTGCCCAAGGATGGTGGTTCTCTCCTGGTACTCTGGCTTCCTACACCAGTAAAACTGACCACCACGTTATGACTGGAATATTGTTGAAAGTGGCATTCTTTGACCACTCATTGGGGGAGGGTTGTGATCCCACTAAACTAGTTTAACCCCACCACATGTCTCATATGCCTGTCCCAACTAAGGAATTGTTGTCAAAGGTTTGTCTTTGTATTTATTATTCTGTTAAATGTACATTTTTGATAATATTCAGGTGAGAGAAGTGTTATTTTACGCATGTACACGATTTTTTATTTGTGGTGATTTAGAGCTTTTCACAAGGAGTGGTACATGTATTCTACCCTTGTTGAAGGCATTGTGGAGACCTCTAGATTTGTAAATATCTCTGTTTTTCTTGTGATTGGAGTGCAGTCCCTCTGACATATACCCCATATCTTTTCATTTTCATATTAAACCCCAATCAAACAAACCATTAGCTGCAAGAAGTTAAACATTTAAACATGGCCTTTTCCAAACTGCTACAGTAACCAGCCCATGACCAAGATATTTGGCTGATTTGGATGAACATGTACATGTATGAGGCAGATTATCAAGGCAATATGGATAAAAGCAATGCATTTATCTGACAAAATCATGTATAACTGCCATCACCTTCATTGCAGTCCATATAAAATCTGACTCAAGTCCTTTATATATCTGTACATGTACATGTATTTTTATTGGATGGATTCATACATCATGTACATGTTCATGTAGTACATGGATGTCAGTTTATAAATTGCAAGTGTTTGTGATTTCTTTTAACAATTAATTTCACATGTTAAACATGAAAAATGCTGGTAAATGAAAAATTTTGTTGTCTTAAAAAATAATATTCCACCAGATTTGTGAATGTTTGCAAGTTTTGTAACCCATTTCATTCAGTTGTAAGTAAAGATTAACCTAGATTTTTGTTCACAAAAGACAAGCAGGGATTTTGACACAGAAATTGGCAAAAATTCTGAAATATTGACAAGGACTGAAAGGAATTGTCGACTTTGAAAAGTTAGTTAAACACACTGGGAGTACCGCACAGGCATTGGTTTTTGTCTAAAACTTCTAGTGTAACAAATTTGCTTGCTCAGTCAAACAGGAAAATATTACAATGTATACATAGTGTTATATACAAGTGAATATATACATTGCAATACACAAAGTCGTCTATTGTGTATTGTTACAATGAAAACTTTTATGGAATTTAATTAAATTGTGTTATAAGAAAATCAATTAAGATCATAAACCCTGACTGTTGAACCTTGTTTAAACTTTGATCAATATAATTATATATAACAGTACTAATACATACATGTGGGGGACCTAGTCATAGTTAATTTCCAATAAGTTTCTAATAATTAAAATATTTAATTAATAATTA
The DNA here is from genome assembly GCA_034783895.1 of Geukensia demissa. Taxonomy (NCBI): domain Eukaryota; kingdom Metazoa; phylum Mollusca; class Bivalvia; order Mytilida; family Mytilidae; genus Geukensia; species Geukensia demissa. The sequence goes on along the minus strand of JARWCS010000007.1, from coordinate 45,322 downwards.
GATTTCGTAATTATTGAGTTCATCCCATAAAATTCGCATTGGATTAGACATTTTTTCTTTTTCTTGCATGTGTCTCGTGATATGGTTTCAATGGGGTCTAAGCATGAGGTGTCATTAACCCTTTTCAGTAAGCTTGACATGGGATAGTCGGAATAAGTTAGTGTTAGAAACTGAAACAAACCCTCTTGTGATTCATAAACGACGGAACATTTCAAATGTGGTCCATGAAAAATAACTTTCTTTAAGCAGTCAGGGACATAGTTAAAATCAGTTATTTTATTATAGCCTTATTGGTTATACATGTATTTTAAATAAATTAAAGTCTCTAAATGATCTCCCTTGATTAATAATTAGGAAAATACATGTAATTGCAATTGTTATTTGCTAATGCATCTCAAAGTTAATGACATCTTTGTTTTCTATATAATTGCTCTGACATATAAAATAAAACATCATTGTTTAAAAGAAAATAAAAATACATAAATAATAAGATACATGTAGTTACTCAATAGAAAAGTAACTGAATTTGATTATTTTTGTAAATACACATTTTGAAAATGGTTACTAAAAATAACATACCGGTACTGTAAATGCAGAAACTATTGCAATGTTTTTATTATTGTGAATAATGTGACAAGATTTTCTTACAGAAATTTACAATTCATGCCGCAATTAAATGAAACTTGCATTATCGTTGTCATTAAAATATTGCAATAATAAATGCATGCAAAAATTTCTGAATTTGCAGTATTTTGATTATGCCCTTGACTTTTATGAGTCTATGTAAAAAAAAATTATGACTTAAAAGAATGAAAGCTCAAAAACAAAATTCAATTATGATCGTGTTTAAAGGATCTGCAGTTGGGTAAAGCAGCTTTACCGATTTCCCATAGGCAGTAATACAATAAGTAACATTCTTGGCTGCCAGTTGGTCTGTATGTTACATAGGCAGTAATACAATAAGTAACATTCTTGGCTGCCAGTTGGTCTGTATGTTTTGTTGATGTATGATATAAGTACCAAAACAGTAGGATTAAAATTCCCATTTCCAGTCATGTTGGATTAGATTTGCCGTAATTTCCTGAAACTGGAAGACAAACTAAAAATAATCGTTCTTTCAGCAAAATATTCCTGAGATTGGGGCTCCACTAAACATCACTGTTTACTGAGTTTTAATTACAAATGTATTCCATTGGTTCCAATGTTTTGTGCAAAATTTAATGCTAATGTAAATGTTGTTTTAAAACAAGGATTGGACTTCAGAATGTTTACACAAAATTTGTGTCACTGCAGACTCCATCACTTGGCGAATTAATCTCTTCTTTCCTGTCCCTTAAGTCAAAGGTTATTTACAGGGTTGTACCCAATTCAGTCCCCTTTTGTGATTTTAAGATTAATAATTTATAGAACTATATGACTTCCAGATGCTCTTACTCAAGCTAAAATTATTTATACTTTATGTCAGAGTTTGTTGGAACGGGTAAAAAGGTAATGAAAGAAAAACTATCTGTTTGTTTGTTAAATGTGATATTTTAAGTTAATATAATTTGAAACTTTAAAATTTTTTGCAGCATTGGAAAGAAGTGACTCCTATAGCCAAAGAATTTATTGACAAATTACTGACTGTTGATCCGTCGGAAAGACTGACTTCAGCACAAGCCTTGGCTCACACTTGGCTTACGTCCCTTGCCAGTAACAAGAATCTACATCGCACCATTTCACAGAATTATATTCATCGTATGTCTGTTCGTGCCAACAGTGCCAAAAGTGTCAAATCAACGAGGTCTACTAAAAGTAATAAATCTAATCGATCAGGTCGTTCATTACGTTCCGAACACCGGCGTGTTCAGCCAGAGGAAATCGATGAATTACATCGTAACCCTGATGTTCAAGCAGATTTGGCTTCACTAGGGTAATTAACTCACAATGCAAAGTGTTCATTGTTTTTGTTTCACTTTGAACATTTTTTAGTGCTATAACAAAGTCTGTTTTGTTTTAGTTTATCTCCTTTTAAAAGAATTGGTTAGCAGGACTCACTTTAAATGTGAATCTACCATTACCATGGTATTCCTCCATTTTCTTCAAGTTTAAATTTGAATGACAGGTATTGTTGGTTCATTTTTTAGTGCAAAAGTTGTAAAACTATACAATGATTCATTTATTTTATGGAATATAAAAAAGAGGAATATTTTGCAAGAAAGGAGGATATATTATAAGGCCTTATCAATGAATTTTTACCTCAAAATTTCATAATAACTAAAAAAAATGTGCTTTAATTCAACTGAATACATGTTCATTTTGTTCAAATTTTAAAATTGTTATAGAATTTCAAGGAATGTGAGCACTGCAAAATAATAAGGATAAATTTACAGCATGCTACATATATGTATCAGTATATTCTTTGTTTTTATCCAAATTTTATTAGCTCGCCTGGCCAAAAACCACGTGAGATTACGTCATCATTGGGCTTCTGCCTCTGTCTGTCCCTAAATTCCATTTTCAACACTAGGCCAAATGGAACCAAACTTCACAGGAAGCATCTATGGAAGGTCCTTTACAAAGTTTCCTTCTTGGAACATGACTGGGACAGCCAGGCAGGTCTTGTTTATGATTGGATGATTTTTGAAAGTCTTTTCCTAGAAACCACAAGGCCATATCAAACCAAACTTAACAGATGCATCCTTGGAAGGTCCTTTATAAAGTTATAAAGTTTCCTCATTTTGATTGGACTCAAACATTGCTGCTACAGGCGATACTTGTTTCTAATTGAGTTTTCCTCTGAAACCACAAGGCCAAATGGAACCAAACTTGACAGGAATCATCTATGAAGGGTCCTTTACAAATTTTCAAAGTTGTGTCTCAAAATGTCTGCCATGGGCAATTCTTGTTAGCATACCACTGAGTTTTAATTTATTTTATAGCTATCATTATCTTCTACTTAAATTTGTTTACTTGTTAAAATCTTAGAGATTTACAACAAAGGCTACTGTGCATAGGTGCAGTAAAATAGTGCAGGTCCAAAAATTTGTAAATCCACTGATTAAAAACTTTAACACATATTTACACTGAACAGTTCATTGAAATCTAGTTAAATGTTTTAAAATATTTGGCCATAGAAGGCTGTTTAAAGGTCTTCCAGTGATGTTGACATCAGGCAGAATGTTCAATTATATTTAAGTATGGTTATTTCTAAAATCCAGGCAGGGGTTGATTCATGGTAGAAACAACCCAGTACTTTTATTGCAGTTTTTGATTAAAGTTTTGATACAAATTACTCATCCGTAGTTATTTTTTGAATGTCGTCTTGGGCAAACGAGAAAGAAATTACATAAGAGTGTATTAAGGGTGGGAGATAATTCTTACAATAACAATGAAAAATGTACAATGTATAGATAACTTCAAATATCTCCATTGCCAAAGTCAATTGTCAAAAACTAATTTAACACCCTTGTACAGCATCATAGTAAGAATAAATTAAGATAATAACATAACTGTTTTTTTTTTTTAAATGAATAACCATTGTAACAGGTGCTGCCTAATTTTTAGAAATAACCATACTTAATAATCCGTGACACTAAGTAATAAGTATTGATTCTGCAAAAATAGGGCACAAATTTTTGACTGTGACGGTTCCAGGGGTTTCTTAGTGAAGCTTGTGGTGGCATGTACTTGAGGGGAACTGCAACAAGATTGTAGATGTATAGGATTACACAGGCAACTGTTCTACTTGCCAAGTGTTCCATTTGAGATTATCCAGCATTGATCATGGTATCAGGAGTTTCTGTGGCCAAATTGGTTACATTTGTTTCAAAACAAACATGACAGTCACAAATAATTCTAGTTTCCAATTGATATTAAAAAAATTATTTCTCTTGCATCATGTGCATGATACATCTACACTTATGATGCTTATTGTACTTGATAATTTATTATCCTGAATGAACAAATTAAACGGTTCCTTGATATTTTGGGGTTCATTGTGAGTCCAGGTGAGCAACACATGATCATACCACTGAGCCTCTAGTTTCTTTTGACAAATTCTTGGGCCTTATAGTATCCTGTCCTTTATTGATAAAAGGGAAATAAAGAAAATCACATTCAATCAAATGTAATTTGGTGTTAAGGAATGAGTGGTGCAATGCATGTTAAAAATTTTATGCCAACTTTACTTGGTATTTTTGGAATTATGATATTCAAAATAGTTTTACTAATTCGGAAGATGACTTACGCTTAATTTATAACAAAAAGGTTACAGCTTATTAATTTTTTTTTATAAGAAAACGGGAAAAAGGACTTGTAATAAGGAGAGGAATGAAATTTTTGTTTTTTATTAGACACATCTGTGGGTAAACACCTTGTACTCTTTTGTTTTTTGTGGGTGTAGAACATAGTATTAACGATAAGAAGTACTGTAAATTTTTGAGATTTTAGACTTGTTAACTTATCCAAAGTAAGGAGACTAGAAAATGAAAAAGGTTCTGAATTGTACCTGCATGACCTGGGAGATAAGCTTCAAATATGTAGGATCAAGGTTTGATTGATTTTTGTGCCAAATGACTTCTTATGATGATAATATTGTTATTATTTTGTTAAGGTTGTGTATACTACTCAAACAATTGTGTCATGTGACTTAATATTATAATGTTAAATACAATCAAATGGTTAAAAATCCATGATAGGTTACTTTATTAAAAAGGTCACTTTCAGTTGATGATATTTAATTTTAAGCAGATCTTGGTGATTTTTTCTTTGTAATTGCTTTTAAAACTGTATTCTGTTAATGAGAAAATTTTCTTTAAAAACAGTAACTAGAAAAGAAAGTGTGATTTTTGCTATTTTTTGTCTATTTTTTTTGTAGTACCAGCTTTTTTAAAATTTATTCTCTGTTTTGTAAAGGAATTACCAGTATGGAAAACGTCAGTTCTGGTAGACAATACATCATTTTTTTTTCAATCGTATTAAAAAAAAGATATGTAAAATTTACTACATGTACTATGATTGCCACTAATTGAAGTTGCCACACTATTCTTATTTGTGGAGGTGAAAGCTTTATATTAAAAAGTCAATAGTGCCACACAGAAAGCATGAACCAAAACTGTGATATTTTGTATAGAATGTTAATAATTAAAGTCTAGTCATTATTTTGATGTTTGTGTGTTGTCATATTTGTATTTTTAGTGCTAAATATTGATCCCTAACTAAACCATGTGCTTTATTTATTATCACTTTCTTATATAATGTGTACACATTTTATTGTCTAATGAATAAAACAAGTATAATTTTGGATTAATGAACCTGTCTTTGTACTGGCCAAAGTACATTACATAACCAAATAATAATTCCAGTACTGTGATGTACTGTTATAGTCTTTCTATAGTTGAACTAAACCAAACTGTGCATTTATTGTTTATATATACATTAATGTATTTAAACCGTCCACTCAATTTTATAATAACATTTGTCAGTCCTTTTTTACAACTGAAAATTTCCGTCCTGTTATTTTATCCAATAGAAATTTTTTATCAATCAATAAATCCAATGTATATTAATTTTAACCATGTTTTACATGTGTTTAATGCACAACAAATTGTTATTTTGTATGTAGGCTGTTAAGACCATTTTAAGTTACTGTTTTACAATTAGGCAATCACATTTTAAGTTGTCTTGAAAATATTCATTTTTATTTCCAAAAATCAGAATTAGTATAATTGCTCAGATTATTTAGATGTTAATTACATTTTTGAGAAGATCTATAGAATTATAATAATTGTATTATTATTTGGAATAATCTGGTATGAAAAGTTTATTTTGGAAATGTTTGATACATTAAGTTTGGGCTGTATAGAGCTTATGTATTGTTGAAGACCACACCTTATAGACGTTGTTATTACATTGATATGCAGGTCAGGTTACACTATCCTATTTCATTCTGAATTTGCAAGAATTGAACCTTTAAAAATTAAAGGTAACTAACTTTTACAACAACAAAAAAACAACAATCAATTAAGGAACCAGCTGTCAAGGTAAATCCTAAGAAAAATTCAAAACAAAGTAAAAAAGATTGATGAGAATTTGAATCTTCTCCAATCACATGTAATTTAAAATGGTCTAAGAAAATGATCATATTCAATCTTAAATGCATTTTGTGTGTAAAAGTGTCCTCGTGTATAATTTGCTACCTCAATTTACCCATTTTGTTTGCAGGTCATAAAGTTCAATTGGACTTTGTTTGGTGGGCTCGACTTCAGGTGTTAAAAATCATTAAGAATCCATATTGTGATTCACATAGGACAATAATATCACTTAACTTCCAACATGTCCAATTTTCTGAAGAAATTTTGTCAGTCATTCATTATGTATATTTTTATAGTGCAGTTAAATAGGCCAAAGAATAAAAAATAAATGTCTTTTTAGGCTGCATATGTTGATAAAAAAAATTGGGTGGGTAGGTCGTTTGGGTTTCATTAATTAATTTCCATATGAAGTTTAATAATTGCCATATTGACTGCAAATAAACAAAATATATGATATTACAAGTGGATTTTGGAACTTTCTCTGGCCAATTTTCATTTAAGAAATTTCCAGCAGTGACTAGTGAAGCTTTCTTCTGAATATTGGGAGCCAGACGAACCTTTCACAAAAGTTGTAAGAGTTAAAATAACATGTATGTCCTGTAATATGTATATATAAAGTTAAGACCACTTGAAACACTTATGACATTTTGTTAAGTTCGCCAGAGTTCCAATTTTTTTTATTTGATAAAAAATGAATGTTCAAGGGTCAAAGAAGGGTTAACAGGTAAACAGACATAATTTTGTTTGCCTTAAAAGAAAAATTTTTGGTAAATTGATGGCAAATGATGAAAAAGAAATTTTCACCAAAATTTACATGAATCCTAACATGTACAAGCATCATGTGAACACAATGTCAATAAAATTCACATGACCTTCACATGAGCCAAAGTGTCTATAAACATACTACATACTGGCACTTGAAGTTGATCTACATGGATGAAGTCATTTTTTTTTCAAATATAAATACAGTAGATCGTTCAAACTGAATTTTGTGATCATGTCATACATAAGTAATTTGTATTGTTCATGAATTCATGGTTTCTTTGATTTTATTTCCCCTGATGTGCAAGTCACATTTTTCAATTAATGTCTTTTCTTCTTCATCATTTCATACAGTTGTGAGGAGTAACATACATTTCAGTTTTAATTTGTTTCCCTTGTACATTTTAGTACATATGGCATCTTTGAATTCAAAATTTTTGTTTTGAACATTCTGATAGTAAGACTTCAGTTTGGGATTCTGTCAATGAAAAGAGTTCTTATATTTTATGTGGTGACAATTTGTACAATTGTGAATTAATTTTATGATCAGTATTTATATTAATCTTGTTATAAGACTGCTGTATAATTTGTTAATTTTTTGTACTTGTTTCAATTTTTATTTTATTGTATTTATTGTTACTATAGTAATACGAAGGTTTAGTATTGTTTATTATTGTATATTTTTGGAAAGCTAGGTTGTCATAGTATTCTCATTCATACAAACAATTATGAATTCTGGCAGGTACTTGCCAACAATTTTATTCCAGGAAATTAAATCACCAGTGCATTTTGATTCAATAAACCACAGGTTAGCCACCATCAATTGATCAATCAAATACCAAGATGGTCAAGGCTAAAAAAAATCTTTTGAAACATATCATTTGGAAATTTTTAATAATCAAGAGTTTTAAACAGATATCATAAATTAATTATAACAATGAATTTGTTATGAAAAGTTTATATGCATTTTGTTTTTGTGTTGAAACATTAAACAATTGGTTGAAAAGTGAATATACTCATTGATTTAAAGAATCGCCATAGACATTTTTGTTTTTTGAAAGAAGTTTTCTTGTTTTGTCACAAGATTTTGTTGGTAAATAAATTTCTATGTTTAGTCTGTATCATGTTTGTAGCAGACTTTGTTAATTGTTTGGGGAAACCTAGTCCTAATCCTCTACCACTTTTCTATATTGAGAAACGAAACTGGTGTTGGCCAGTATAATGATAGGTATTGTACATGTATTTCTTTTATAGGATGGTGTCTAAATCTGTCTTGTTTTATTAAAACCACTAAACAATGGAAAGTACTGATAATAAAACCTTAAATAATGGTAAGTTCAGTAAAATAGAAAACTTATAGAGGAATGGGAACTAATTTTCCAATTAAAACAGAATACCTAGGTCTTTGAGAAACAAGTCTGTTTTGTATTGTTTTTTCAGTTAAAAATCATTTTGTTAATAATGTACAAATTAATAAGCCATATTTTTCACAATTTGAAGTTGATAGTGCTAGGAGATTTTTAAGTGCTGCAAAGAACCTCAGGATAAACTGTTATCTTACAAAATTGATACATTTCTGCAGAGTTAAAATTAACTCATACCACTAAGCTCTTTTGGTGTATTTTCTGGTTCAAGTGTAGATTGAAGGTAATGTTTATGTTTGATATTTTCAGAGTTCTCTAATTTAAGTCTGAGTAAACCCCCAAATCTCTGATTTATAGCCAGAGTCAACTCAGTTATATACAACAACATTTTGCTAATCTCAATATTTTTGATATGGTACTTTCATATAAAGATTCAATTATGTTTACTAATACAAAATCCTATGCCAATCTTATCCCTTGACAACCTTCAAATCATTAATTTCTAAACAATTCATTATTTCTAAAAAATCAGTTGAAAATTAATTATCATTTAATCGTAATATCATTTTGCTAGAAAATGTTATTTTCTTACCACAGAAAAGTGAAGAGCAATGTTTGAAGTCTCATGTTCACATGCCCACAATTAAATTTTACTAAGATATTTTTGTTATTAAAGGTAGAACAAATTTGATGTATAGAATTTTACCTCTTTCATTGTATAAACTATCAATTTTTTAGATACAGTTTAAAAAATAAAGGCTATGCCATCATAATTATGTTGTTGTGAATTTATCATATCCTGTACAGCCAAAAGGTATTGAGGAGAAACATTTGTAGGCAATTAGTCGGCAGCATGACAAGCATGATAGATGAACAAAAATTATACGGATACTGCACCACATCTCATTAGAAAGCTGCTAAAGTTCAATGTTTCAAAATATAGAATGCTTTCAAAATGACATGCTCTAACATCCAAACAAAACAAATTGATAAAAAACAGCATAGAACTATTCAATAGTTACCAGTCTCAACTTCAGACAAGTGCATACAACATGTGGTGGGGTTAATCTAGTTATGTTTAAAACCTGCCCCCTCTCGTGGGGTAAGAATAGAGTACAGCTAAAGATGCACAAAACCATGCTTGATCCATTCAACTAACTTAGAAAAGTACCAACAATCAGCTTCACAAAATATCGTAAAAGCAATTTCTGTTGTAAATTATGACATCACAAAGAGTTTTGCTTTGAAGATTCTACACTTATGATCAATCTTAGACATAAGAATATTTGTTACAATTATGATCAATCTTAGACATAAGAATATTTGTGAAAACCATTGCAGAACAATAATAGCATTAAAGTAAAAATACACATTAAAGGGAGGTAATTCCTCAGTAAATGCTCAGATTACTGAAACATGTGAAAGCATGCTTAGTTCAGTATGTTTTTCAATAAAACAAAATCATCAAGATTCTTAACACCCAAAGTAATCAAGCACAACACATCTGTAAAGGTTAGTACTGTTTTGTCCAGAATTGTAATGATCATATAATACAAATTATGTATTTGTGTGAAATAGTCACGGGAGTACAAACATTGATATGAAAAATTGAAAGTTTCAAAGTTCAACAGCAATGTCAGATCTAACCTTTATGCCTTGGTTTACTTATGATAATTTTCAATGGATCATAAAATGCAGCCAAAATAGGAAGTGCACATCTTCAATGTATATATAAATAGCAAAGTTTCAGACCTCTTGGTTAAATTCTGTAAGAGTTGATTACATAAAATAAGTACCCTTCTATGGAGACTGAAACTTATGAAAAAAACCCAAAATTTTGGTATATATACATGTATTGGTCCTGATTAACATGTCCAAATTTCAAATCATTCCACTTAAGTTAACACAAATGTGGAAACAGATATGTCCCCTGCAAATTGGAAAAGCTGACTGAATGTGGACTTCAGCAAAACAAAAATTTGACCTTTCAATCAGGTCAATGAGACACATTCTGCCTAAACAATAATTCTCAACAAATTGTATGATAATTATCATGTCAACTTCTGTTGACAATAATCTGACTATAGTTTCTTGTCCGTGAAAATGAGGTCAATGACACAGGACATAAGACAGACAGATGTGTACAACTATAGATGAATGACCAAACCAAATATTGTTTATATTCAATGGATCATAAAATGCAGTCAAAAATACCATATTGGAAGGTGGGTGTATTTATAGAGGCAGGAACTGCTTACCCTTCTGGACCACCTTAGTTCACCCATGGTTTTTATATGACTGCAAAAATTTTATGGTTGTATAATGTTATGGGCATATTGGTGTCGGCGTCTGTAGACAGTTAGATTTCCGTTCAATAACTTTAGTTCTATTATTTGGATCCATTTTAAATTTTTTAACACAAAGATACCCAATATAAAATACAGGTTGGGATTAATTTTGGGTGATCTAGCCTTGACCGTTTTTTAAGGAGTGTTTAAAGGGGGATTTTTCAATTTTCAAATGTTAAGTTTTTTATTTTTTGTCCAATTTTGATGGGGTTTTTGTCTCGCCTGCGACGAAGTCGCGAAAGCAAGACATAGGTGTTACTTTCTGGCGGCGGCGTTAGTTTTTTTGAAAGCTCTATATCTCTGAAAGTATTAATGATAGGATGACCAAAATTAGTGTGCTT
>JARWCS010000007.1:14478-27397 GCA_034783895.1 Geukensia demissa | reverse complement strand
TTTCCATTGTTGTGTTTAATTGAATTTTATATGTGTTTTTTTTTCATCATGCTTCCGAACCTATTCTCTATCTGTCTAGCCCGACCGAGTATTCGAATTCTCTTGTTATATTTAACACAGAGGCCTTGGTTTCAGGGTGGTCCAGGTATCTGATTAATCCCTTATTTGTAATAATAACTTAAGTCAATCCCCAGTCTAATGTGAGTTAGTGCCTAACTGTTTATTAAGAAAAAGGCAAACTTGGCTCACAATGCATGTATTGCGGTAAGTCTGTCAATTGTCAAGAATTAGGTTTTTTCTAGACCTTTCATGGCTTTATCCAGTATCAAAACTAACACAAAGTTTAAATATTTATTAACGTTATTATTTAAAACTTGAATTTTGCTAATGGGCATTAAAGCAACATATAAATAACCAATCTTGTATAGTTTGGATTAGCAATGGTTTTTCTGATTGTCAATATAATGAGTTAATTGACATGAAAAAAATTAACGATTAATGTTATTTATAAAGCTTTGTGTGACAGCTACATATGCATTTCATAGAATTAAAAGGAAGAGACGAAACCCTAAAACACCACATGGTCATTTCAGACAGCATTTAATAAAGAAATTAAGGAAAAATAATGTTAGGTTATGCATACTCTTGAAACTTTCTGACCTATTATAACTTTTTAGTGAATGTATTAATCACAATACAGCGAATGACCTCTCAGTGTAAATGCGGCCTGTTTTTATATCTTCTTATTCTCTTATGATTGATATTACCATTCTACAAACGTAATAAAACCATTAATTATGATGTTTGTTACAGACCTTCCTATCAGCTGGTAAAACAGTTTATTATGTTTGTTTCAACATCTCTAAATAACTTAACATATGCTTTAAAGATAAGAAACATTCTACAATGAATCCAAAAATATCCGAAGTGCGTCAGGTTCATTCTAAAGACCTGCGTCAGATTGATTCTTAAAACAACACAACAAATGTTTGTCTATCGTGGTAATTTCTGGTCAACTAGGTGCTATATGGTCACCTGAGTTATATCTGGTCTTATCTAATCAACTAAGATCTATATGATCTCCGCTTCATTGGTTGTTTGGTTTTAATAACCCCAGTACTATCTAGTCACCTCTGCATATGTCGAAGAGCTATCAGCTGATCTCCGCTACATATGACAGTTTGTTTCTGGTCACCATAGTGTTATCTGGTCTCCTCTACATATAACGGTTTGTATTTCTGGTCAGCTCAGTGGCAAATTGTCTACTCTACATTTATCATTTTGTTTCTGGTCACCTGAGTGCTATCTGGTCTCCTCTACATGTCAGTTTCTATGTTTCTGGTCACTTCAATGATATATGGTCTCTGTTTATATCGTTCATTTGTTTCTGGTCTCCTCGGTGAAATCTGGTTTCCTCTACATACGTCGGTTTGTTTGTTTCTTGTAACTCAAGTGCTATCTGGCCCCTTTACATATGTCTTTTTTCTGGTCACCCAATTACCATCTGGTCTCCACACTACACATGTCTGTGCATTTGTGTTTTGTCACGTCAGTGCTCTTACGAAACCCTAAAACACCACATGGTCATTTCAGACAGCTTTTAATAAAGACATTAAGGAAAATTAATGTTAGGTTATGCTTTCTCTTGAAACTTTCTGACCCATCATAACTTTTTAGTGAATGTTTTAATCACAATACATCTGGTTTCCTGAATAAATATGCAAGTTTGTTTGTTTGTGGTCACCCGAATGCTATCTTGTCTTCGCAACAAATGTCAGTTTCTATGTTTCTGGTTACCTCAGTACCATCTGGTCTCTTCTACATAAGGCGGTCCTCGAAGGCGGCCGGGTTTTAGAAATAGGCTGTTCGGTTTCTCCGCCTGCAGGTATAGCCCCTGTTGAAAGGCCACCCTTTGGTTGAGCGAGATGTATAAATAATAGACCACCCGAAAATAGCTGGGGGCAAAGAAATAGGTTTCTCCGCCAGGGTTATAATTCATTAAAGGGGGTCCGTTGGTTCGGCGGTATGTATAAATTCTTAAACAGCATCATTCAGAGATTACGTAAAACAGCCAGTCCCGTGTTGGGAGAATGCCACGCTTTCAGCACATTAAAGACCCCTTTGCAACAGCTCGTATTGCGTGGTCGTTGGTGGCCAGTTGCGTAGGCTAAATTTGCCGCCCCATACCCAAACAGTCCCAATTTGGCTTCCTGTTACTAGAACATTCGCCGGTCCTACATATGCCGGTGTGTTTGTTTCTGGTTGGGTCTCTTCTACATATGTCGGTTTGTTGGTCTCCGGTCACCTGAATCTGTACATGTATCTGTATGGTCTCCACTACATGTCAGATTCTACATTTTTGTCACCTCAGTATTATCTGGTCTCCTCTACAAATGTCGGTGTTTGTATCTGGTCACCCCAGTGTTATACGGTCTCCACTACATATGCCGAGGTGATTGTTTCTGGTAACTTCAGTGCTATCTAGTCTTCACTACATATGTCATTTTGTATGTTTCTTGTCACCTCAGTTCTATCTGGTCTCCTCTAGATATGCCGGTATATTTGTTTCTGGTCACTTTAATGCTATCGGATGTCCATTACATATGTCGGTTGTTTGGTTTCTGGTTACCCCAGTGCTCTCCACAATACCTATGCCGATATGTTTGTTTGATTATCTTTATTGCTAAGCTCGTTTTGTTTAGGCTTCCTTAATATCCTTGTTTCCAAAACTAGCTCTGAAAAAGTGATCCGCATTGCAGCACATCTATCATTTCCCGTTTATGTAGCAAACAAGGAATGTACGTATAAATGCATTATATGAAAGCAAAAGTTAGTACCAAAGTTAAAAAAATCAATCCCAATTTACACTAACCCGTAAACCGCAAATCAAAAAGCTGTTTTATATTTGAAATCCAATCACATTTAAAACCTTCAATGAAGTATATGATAGGTTTATTTTTCTAGATTGAGGAAACAGTGTGGATAATTAAACATTAACAAAGATTAAACATAAATGCATTACGACAAAAATCAGAAATTAGTGCTTACAAAATTAGTGATATTTTTGCTGGAGAGGGCGTTTTTGACTGTCTCGAATAATTTCGATCTCTAACCTTATGTGTGTTAAATTTACTTTCATTCCAGCAAAATTTGTGAAAAAAATCAAGAATTGGCTTCCATTTCAATATTTGACATAAGCAAATGTAAGATTTTGTTTCGCTGCAAACGGATAGACCTTGGTCAGAAACACTGACAGAAATATGTATATTTACATATTTGAGCATGCCTAAAAAGCCAAACTATGCCTGAGGGATTTCGATCCTTAATTCCCTCAGTTTTTACCACTTTTAAACAAACATAACATGCTTTTTAAGGACTTGTCACCTGGTTGATCGGGCTAAAGCAGCTTAAATACATTGATTAACCCATTTGGAATTCTTTTGATAGTATGTTTTACCTTTGATTTAACATACTAAAGCAGTTTGAATGTTCTAGTTAAAGACGTTGAAAACCTTTCGATCACACAAGGAAACCGTAAATGACCAGAAAAATGTCAAATAAAGCAGTAGGTAGAATCCGACTGTAGCAGTTTCCATTTCTCTGATAATGACAAACACGCGTAGAAAAACAAATAAAATGTTCTAAAAGATGTATAAATTCGCTCATCAGGCAAAACAAGATTTCGTACTGCTAAATGACAGACGGAAACAATTACAACGATTCAACTTCATTCTTACGGGCTTCCTTTTGGAAACCACTAAAACTGATAGAATGGACAGAGGAAAGACGTCACACGGGAAGTAATGTTGATAGCTCACCGGTGTCAAATCATTAAGCGGAGAACATAGTTCGTTATCCATGACATTTAAGTTTTTCAGATGGAAAGGAACAAGGTATTACTGGCAGAGCTGTCTCGTTAACCTAATCGTGAAAACTTCCTGTCAATCAATGACAACTAACTACAAATCATTTAACTCCAATAAGAAAAGACACTCCTTGTTTTTGTTTACTAGGCCTACAATGAACGTGGTTGTCGTTTTGAAGATGTTTTTGCTGATTTGATTTAAAAGATTCCAGCAATTATTCCTTCCTGTATATCATTTTTCAAAACATTGACATCGATTACATTGATATAATTGCATGCATATTGCACAAACTCAGTGTTACCAAAAAAAACTTTTTGAAATAAAAGAAGAGTTCTTTTGAATTATTAATGACAAAAAACGCTATTACATTCCAGCTGTGAAAATCAAGTTATGATAATAACCACAATTCTTATATCCATTTACATTACACAACTTTTGATGAATAGGTACTACTAAATTACTAAGGTTAAAAGATAGTTGCATCAAGCCAAACATGTCATACAACAGGAACTGTACAACAAAATGAAAGTAAATTTTTCGTTTTACTTTCGTTTTATGGTACATTTTTATATTTTAAATGTTTTGTTTGTTTTAACCTTTTTAATGTGGCTATCTTTTAACCTTGGTCATTTAGTCTTGTATTTCTGTCGTATATCCATTACGCAACATTTATTCTGTTTATTTTACAAGCAGGAATGTTTAGTGTTAAAATGTCGTGTTTGTCTCAATTTTTAGAAAAATGTTCATCTTTGATTTCCGACTTTGGTTTAATTGATACATATACCAAAAACAAAATTTTTTTCTATAAATCCCGATTTTTTAGCTGTCCTTTTGGCAACTTCTATAGTAGATCTATGCACACCTTCGTTTTATTACCAAAATTACTAACTACTGTTTTATTTTCTTTATAAACTCTAACACGAATTTGTTTTTAACCCTTTGATATGACCTCTGTGGTCCCTCGACACTTATCCCAAATTTTAATACAGGCTAAGACTTCATTCATTTCATAATTATTTTGACGTAACATTACATCATTGATTGAGAAACTGTGGGTGGTTACTTCTCTTGTTGAATGACTTCATGGATGCCACAGCTTGCTCTCATTAACCAGGTAACTACGAGCATATGCTCAAACGTCCTTTTTTATCATTACCGATGTTGAAGTCCATAAGTAGAGAATTTATTTTTTTAATAACTTTGATCCTCTATAAGCCCTATTTTACCTTTGTTCATGATGAATAGGGGTAGATACAACAAAATGCAATTGAATCCACCGCGCATATTGCATGCGCCCTTCTATAGTCAATGGAATGGGCATTGAAACCGAAATAGACTTTAAAATGTAGAAAACGAATCATCAATAGCTTAGAATTTTGTGGCCCTTGCTTTTTGTCAATATAGAGCTCGCAGAGGCGGATCCAGAATTTTGGAAAAAAAGGGGGGGCACTTTTTGAGGACCTCTTGAATTACCTATATTATCTCGATTTCTAATGGATATTAAGACCAAAATTGTACCCAAACTTTTCTATTTGTATCATTTTTGCGTTTCAAAGGGGGCCGGGACCCCTGCCACCCCCCTTGGATCGATCTTAAATTGACTTAGCAATCGACGTTGATCATTTGCTTACCATGCAGTGTGTGAAACCGTACAACGTTGTTATTACGCATTTGCACTAATGTGTATAAATATACACTTACTAATTCTATCATAGTTATAAGAAGCATATATATATATTTGTTTAAATATCGATATTGGATTTTCTTGTGTATAATAATTGAAAATATTCACATTATTTATTTATTTATTTCCGTCCTATTTCGCAGAGTGATAACAATCTCTCTTAACGAAATCGAAGCAGCATTGCGTTTTGAAATGTGATTAATATGACAAGCCCCTCTTTGACAAGGCAAACGCCATTTAATAAGCTAAAATGTGTATTCATTTAGGTAATCTTGTTTTTTTCGTGTAGCTTTGGTTTAATATTTAGAATAGAATTTAGCTTCTCGTTTCAATGACAATCTAAGGCATTCCTGTACACAACGACAAATTCAACTATACGAAATATATTGTATGATCCTTGGACATATTCAGAAGGCGAGTGCATACACTATTTGAACGAATTTAGCATCCCAAACGGTCGGAACAATTGATATGGCCTTTTGATGTCATATGCTGTTAACGCCACGGATTATTATCGGTAATAGTTTAATAACTCAATTGCTTAACAATTTCGGGTGTAAAATTTGAAAAGATAGAGCCCAACATAGAATAAAACCAACAGGGGAATAATAAAGTTATGCGCATTTGCCTGAAATATTTGTGAAACAACACATTACTTTAAACAGAGATTTGCGTGTCTCCTGTAAAGTCCCGAAGATGAGAGTTGGCAGATAACATCTTCATAACAAGACAGATAAGTAATAAAATTTTATTATGATGACCGGGCGAAGTTTTTTCATCTTGTCTACTTACTCGTTATGATATTTCTTTATTTCATTTTTTCTTTATTACGTATATACATATGTTTCTGTAGTGATCATTTAGTGTCTCGTAGGTAATTATATAAAACACGCAACATAAAACCCCTTTTAAGCATTATTTCTTTTTCAATTATTTAAAAGTCGTTTTAATGTCGTCGTTTTTGATCAGACGACGACTGGAATTGGGATATTGTTTTGGTGTTTTGTATGTACATTGTAACATGTTTCGCGAGAAATTGGGTCTGTTTGTTTATTCATACGTTATCAACGTGGTCATTCAGACCCACTTATCGAAATGCGGTTACATTTATTCTTAAAACCTCACAAAAACTTATTCTTTCACAGTATTTATTTAATACACATTGCTTTTAAAATTCTTTAAGTGAACGATACCCCTGATGACAGCAGGAGTATAGAAAGATCGGTTTCCCCGCCTCCAGGTAATCCACTGCAATAGGGGCGTCTGTTAGTTGGACGGGATAAATACTGGTTACATATATTAGCCCCGCCACAGTTTACATGTGCCCAAAGCCATGAATCCTGTATACCGGTTTATTGGTCAATGATCTCCTTATCAGCATCTATATGTTTTGAAACACTTTAAATGTACGTTTGTGGTATAGATTTCCATCCTATAGTTTAAAATCTTATGGGCCTCTTGATCTTTTATCAAGACTTTTGTGTGTAGATGCAGTGTAGACTCCTGAACATTTATCCTATACATATGTTTTGTTTTGTTTTGTTTTTTATTTTGAAATACTTTAAAATAGATTGAATACTACGAATTTATCGTGTCTCCCAAGATTCTTAAATCTACGAAAATTCTGACAAATGCATCGAAAAGGAAAACGTTTTGTAGGGCTACCCAAGATAACGTCAGATATATTCAAATTATTACAAGGCGCAATCAAACCTTGATTGTTGCAATAGTATTTCATTATAAGAAAACACAAGAAAGATATCAAATTACAAGGAATAAAAAGGGTTAACTGTAATAAATATACTGCGTTACTGTTTAGGTTTTTCTTTTATCACTCTTAGTCCTGGTTTGAAACTGGATTGGCAGAAAACGAGGTTAATAAAAAAAATTTCCAAACGACAAAAACACAGGAATCGACAATAGTTGGTCGTATAGTTTAAGTATAAAGACAAAGTATCAAATGGCAAATTAAACTATAGTAAATATACTGTGCCTTTGTAGGGTTTCTTTCTGTATCACTATAAGTCCAGGTTTGAGACTGCATTTGCCGAACGCAAGGTTAATAAATAAAAGTTTCAAAACAACACATTTATCGATCGAAATAAAAAAACAAAATGAAATTTAAAAAATGAAGGGTGAATATTAAGTATTTAAAAGAACTAATATGGAATATATGCCAGAAAGACATTCCACATCTTTTCTCTATTGTGCACTGCATAATTTTACGTTACAGCTGTTGCCTTTTAGTTCACTAACATTCCGTGGGGCACAGAGCAAGGTCTTAAAAACAGTGCCTTGCATTTCTATATTTTATAAAACAGATTGATGAAAAAATAAAAAACAACAATTATAAACGCCTTAATTTCACTGCGTATACAAAGCGCTTTTCTGGATTAACCCTCATCACGCTCGGGACCAAATATTGGAAAAAATCAGGGAATTGCGTGCAGTGCAAGTTAAGAGCCTTCCCTAGAGTGTTACAGAAATTTTGTGGTACAATGTAAGATTGGTGTGATACAGACTAAAGATATAAGAATTAACAATGTTGGAAAGGTGTAAACTGTATCTTTCTAAAATACATTCCAGTACCCAAAAATAAATAAGAGCATAAAACTAAAGCATGGGAAGATTTTTTTATCGAGCCTATGAATGCGTTTCTCGCGAGAAATGCTGTTCGGACAGATTCCACTGGAATAAAGCACTAAGTGATTTAATATTCTACCTTGAGAAGTACAACTAGTATTCATCATGTAATTAGGGTGTAATTGGAACAATTATCATAAAAAGATACTGACTCGTCTGACAAGTCTGCAATTGAATAAATTATCCCGTTCTAAAGATCTCATTATATTATTGGTTATGATAATAATGTTTCATAATTTTCGTTTACAGACCTGTGAAGACAATAATTGTTTAAAAGTGTCCGTTTAGGTTTAATAACTGCCGTAAAAAACAAGCATGGAGTTAATGTCAAGAGGAAAACACTACATATCTCGATACGATGTTTTTCACACTTCAAAACGATTGAATCCTATCATAATGCACCCTTAATAAATGACAAATGTATATGTTTAAAAATGACTGCCTGAATAACTGAAATCGAATAAATACGCTCAAAAATACGTGACAAGGACTATCCTTGTTGAAACTACTGACACAAGCAACGCGTGGCTATGTCCGCCCACGTTTCGTCATATCTAAAGGTCAATTTAAACATAAATACAGTGACACATAGTAGAATATACCCACCACGCCTCACTAATTATAAAAACAAATTCACATAAAAGGGGTTTACAAAAACAAATTCACATAAAGGAAGTTACTTAAATGTTCACAATGCTATGGCATTGTTTTGGATCAGAATTACAGAAATTTCTCTCGAATGCAACAAAATTTGTGTTATCTTCGAACACTATTTTGGGTCAAAGTTTCTTCTTCAAAATTTTTATAATAAAATATCTCTTTTAACAAAATATATTCTTATCTTTCAGGATTTTCAGTAATTTTGATGCTCATTTTGGTATAATTTTGAGACTTTTGAATTCAAAAATTGAACAATTAAACAGAAAGATCAAATTTGACGTCACAATTTTACATAAGCAACCTTTCTAAAAGCAGCAAACTTGTCAGAAAATTATATCCAAATATAAATTCTGCCCATTCTATGTTTAACCAAAATTTGACCAAAATCGTGTAAAAAATGACTTCAAATATCTTTTTGAAAACATGTAGCTTTACATAAATATGAAGGAAAATTTCAGAAAGGGAACTCATTTTGTGAATGACTTTATTTTGGACCTTTCTGAAAGCAAGTTAGTGTAAAATATATTTAGATTTTTAATGTTGAGATTACTATTCTTGACGATTTTCAGCCAAATTTTATTGGAAGATTATGAAGAATGATATAATGACGTAGTCTAAAGGAAGGTGGATAGTCGCGTTATCCCGGTGCAAAAAAGTAAAACGTAAATGATATTAATTTTGAAGTATTTATATATGTTTTTTACTAAGAAGTTGAAAATATAGTGTTTCGAAGTCAATGAAGAACGTTTTAACAACACATGCATACTCTTCTTGATGAGATTGTAAAATTTCCACATTTGTCTAATTCAGTGCAATGGCTCTCCGCTGCTTTAAATTAGTTAACTGAACAGAAAGATATGAAAAAAAGATAGCAACCAATTTGTAGGTAACAGTGACAGAAAGTGGTCATCAAGCTAGATTCACTTTTGGAAATGTTTACCCTCAGAAACTCATTATAACTAAATGCCAGTATTTAATATGCCTGTGGGCTGCGACAATTCTGAAAAGTAACTATTCCAATTAGAAATGTCATATTTTGAAAGCAAAGTGATGTTTTTTTTATTAAAGTATAATTGTAAAATTAATGATATATTAATAATATCTATGAAACCAATCATTACAGTTGCATGTTCTGAGACTTAATGTATAAAGCAGCAAAGTTATAGTTCAAAGACAAATTAGACGGACCTGTTGGCTCCAGTTGTTTTAGAGAATTTGTTTTACAAGGTAATTCTGCTTTGTACAGGAAATGTTACATTATATGCTTCCGACAGTTGTGGTGCATTGTACCAACAAAGAGATTCTTCCAATATTATATGTATTTACACTAAAACGAGGCAACATTTAAATTGTAATTTCAAACATCATTTATGTGAAGATAAATCATTAGAAACAGTTTTTTCATAAAGTAAGATTTGATACTAACAACACTTTATCAACAAAAAAAATCACGTTTCGTGCTCAGGGCTCTTTAGTCTGGTCCTTGCATTAATCTGGCCCTGACTCGAGCTCCAATTAAACAAAGTGACTGGAAATAACTCACAAATCAAATTTAAGTCTGAAAATGTATCAACTGTTTTTATTTACTGATATATTTTCCATTGAAGATAAAAAGATCAGTTAACAAAGGAGAACATTCCAGACAAACCATGCATGATCATTCTTTTCCCAAATTTCTCGAATTCTGTATTCAAAAAATGTAACCATTGAAATTGAAAAAGGTTACATCATCGGTGTAAGTTGATGCTATCAATAATTTTAACCTACTCGGAAAAATAGAACTAAACGATTACAAGAGCATCATAGGAAATGTCGTTACACTTAAAAAAATCAACGTGCTCAAAACGTGCGTATACAATTTCTTACCTACTGACTGGCATGCTGCATTTTAGTGACATCAAACCACTTTCTGACATATTATTCCAATTTTACACCTGGCACGGTGTCAGGCGTGAGGCGAGTCTCTCTGACAGATCTAATATAGTCAAAACAAGCTGCTATTCCCTCTACAAGTAATTACTATGACAGACAACAGCAATTATATCGCACGAGGTACTAACAGCAGACGACCACAGCGCGCGCTGTGTTACGATTGGTTAATTAGCGACAGTAGGCAACATCTTTTTATTTACATTGATTTCTGATATACGAGATAAGTTAGCTTCATCCTTTATCCCGTACAATCTTTAGTTAGCATTCACAATGAAATGGCTATGACTTAGCTAATAAGATCAATCGCTGGTAACTATTTCTCAACGACATTTATTCGTTTCTTTTCATGGAATTAAGTAAATATATCGACCGGTATTAATATTTCACCAAAACGTATTCTAGTATAAAAAAGAGAAACACGGTTTGCATGAATATAAAAGATTTTTTCGGATTAATAAATTGTATACTGTAAATGTCAATGTAGTATTCAGTACAGGCAACAGATGTCAAAATATCAACGCGTACAATCTCTACTGTTCGTCACTGCAATATTTAATTTATCACAAAAACTTAGAAAGGCCACGGACACACCCGCATTATACACCGAACAAAAAGTCTTTTTCAGATTACATCTATGTAGGAAATCAGCAAAACATGTACGAGGTTTTAATGTTGTAAGTCTCAAATACTTTTAGTGAGAGGCAGGGTATATTCTTTTGATGTCTTTTGATGTCCAAAATGTGTCTTTTGTTAAGTACGGAACATATAGTTTGAGATGAAAAAATCGGCAAAGCCGAAAAAAAAAACAAAATTAAATTTGGATTGTGTTTTTTAAAAATAACTTATCCATTATATATATACTTTGTTCACGATAGATAGCAAACATCTTTTAAAAATGGTTACGTGACATTCAGACTGCATCCAGTGGTAAATTTTATTCTGTACTCAAAAACTATTTTGGACTTAAAATAATTAACCAGATTACCAGACACCTCTAGAATTTGGATCAAAAGATTGTAATTAAGGACACCAACCCCTTCCCCCGAGGACGGCCGGGGTATAGAAATAGGCCGTTCGGTTTCTCCGCCTGCAGGTAAAACTCATGCTACACTCCGAGTGTAGCAAAGGTTAAGAAATAGGCTACTCAGTTTCTCCGCTACTTGTAGAACCCCTCATGGAAATCATGCCACATGTACTATTTTTATATTTCCATTCTGTTATTGTTTTCTAGATATTTATGTAAAATGTCCTAATGTTACACGTTTGTATTGTTTGTGAGTGCTTTTAAAAAAGTTTAAGTTTTCAAATATTAGTGTTATTGGTAGATTTGGGTGATGTTTTGCCATTTCCACGCTCTATGGTTTTCATTTATTTGTCCTTCATGTGCTGATGAAAAAACTCGATTAAAGTTCAGTATTTCACGTGACGTTGGTCCAAATTAATACCAAAATAACGCCTCAGTAGATTGTATTTCCATTTGATAATTATTCTTCGATTTCCAATTAAAAATAACATTATGAAAACATATTAATGTTCATTTTTCTTGCTTGCCATTATGATAGATTTTATTCAGTGGCAGAAAATGGTATTTTATGTTAAATATCGACAAAATGAAATAGAAAGTTAATGAAGCTTTGTAATACTGATATAAACAAGGCCTCATGATACTTCTACAGATTAACATTAATGATGAACTTTTTATCAGCATGGAACGTTGATTTTTACTTTATTATTTACTAACTTCGCAATTATTTTGATCGTTCTAGTTACGGCCTCATATACATGTAGGTAATCCAAGGTTGAATTATGTGTTCGGACAAATACGACACTTGAAGGTATCCGCAGCGGACAAATATCTAAAATGCTCTGAAATTTTTTTAGAAACTGTAAACTCTCTAGACAAACAGATTCCTTGAAAACATGTTTCAACTATTAAAACATAGCCCCGAGGGCGGGGGTGGTATAGCTGTTCGGTTACTCCGCCTGAAGGTAATATCCCTAATAAGGGGCTTCCATTTGTTGGGCGGAATGTTTTAATACTCGACCAACGTCATTCGGTCCCACGTTGGGAGAATGTCACGCTTTCAGCAGCTCGAAATGAGTTGACGTTGGTCCAGTTGCTTAGAGTAAATTT